>MU628276.1:0-98192 GCA_025688815.1 Aspergillus carlsbadensis
AGAAGCAGCTAGTTCTTCTTTATCCTAACCTCTTTATAAATGGAAGAGCTCAGGTCGACTGGAGACGATTTAGAAGAGCTATTAGGGCAGCTTGGTGGTCAATCCCCCAGGCGAAGATTGACAGTTTGATCGATTCCATGCCTCGACGGGTGGAGGAAGTTTATCAAGCTCGTGGCTGGTATACAAGATATTAATTACGCTTTATTTAGATGTATTCAGAAGTCTTAATTCGTTGTGGTTGTTGTGTAGTTAGAATTTGAAGTTGGTGGTCGAAACTATATATTTCGGAGTGTCGCCAGACTTTTGGACATAAAGTGTAGGTAGCCTTCTTCTATCCGCATCCTAGCCATAACTACTCTAGCCATTATATAGCCCTGCTTATGCCACCTTACAATTCCACGGGTATCTGGTTACCGATAACTCTCTTAAGAAGTTATAATAGGTTAAGAAAAAAAAAAAAAAAACCATCGCTCTAGTAGAAATGGCTATCTAAATAGAATGCCTTAATAGAGGCTATAGCTCCTGGAACTTAGTTAGATCCCTCTCCAGCAGTTAACCCAACCCAGCCCAGCCCAGCCTAGCCAGCTCTTCGGCCGTCCTTCTGGTGGACTAGCACACGTCGTACGGATTGCTACAAAGCGGATAGGGTTCTCATTAGGTTACAAATAGCCGAACCAGTAACCTGAGGAGGGTTCTCAACTGTACATAGCCGATACCAGACATAAAGCTACTAGTAGTACCAGAAAAGAACGCATCAAACAAAGGTCGGCAAAAGCGAACAAACACTAACAATAGCATCCATCTTGCCGCGATAATCCAACTCCCGCTCACCGGCAAGATCATCCTGCACCCAAACGGCCTTGGTCAGCGCCCTGACGATAAACGTCGAGCGCGAGGATGCCGAATTCTCCGTCCGGGCTATAAGTTCGAGGATCGTACACCGCTCTTCATCGCTCCGCGCTTCGCAGCCTAGTATGAATAGCGGGAGTTGGCGCGGGGAGGATTTGAGTGTTCTGAGGATTGTGAATGCGCGTTTGATGTGGGATTGGGTTGTGTTTGTTGGTTCGAGGGCGGTGTTTGTCATCCGGGCGAGGTAGATGAGGATGGAGAGGCGGAAGAGTTCGAGGGTTTGGTCTGGATCTTCGGGGAGGGGGAGGGTTTGGATTCCTCGGGCTAGGGAGCGGAGGGGGGCGATGGAGGTTGTGAGGTCGGGGTTTGTTGCGAGGTGGAAGCAGACTTGTTTGAATAGCCAGAGCAACGTGTTACTTGCTGATGGTGGTAGTATGTCGACCTGGCAGAGTTAGCGCTGCATCACATACTGCCCCGTAGAGATTGAGTGAGGGGTGCTTACACCGGAGCACACAGCCGAGTGCGGAGCATCCTCGACATGCAGAGACGGCCGCCAATGCAAGAGACTAAACCTCCCCAGCGTCTCATGATAGAACACCCACTCCATGAGCGCAGTAAAGGTACTATCATACCGAAACGGCAGGAGCGCAGAGGCATTAAGCACCTGCTTCACACCCGTGACGAAACACCACCACTGCGACGACGTGCACGATGCCTTGTGGATTTCAAACGAGCACAGGAGCATGCCCGCGGCGACATGTTGGAGGGCCTCTGCGGGGCCGATTGTGGAGTGTGAGGCTTCGCCGAGGGCTTTTATCGCGGAGATCTTGAGCTCGAAGCATTGGGCTTGCAGGCCGTAGCGGTGGACGGAGGAGAGGGCGAGGAGGGAGTGGAGGACCGCGGTGGAGGAGGGGGAGGTGTTGGCTAGGGCCATGCGGAGGAGGGTGCGGCCGAGGTCTTTTGGGCTGTGGCTGAGGATGGCCAGGGATTGCGATGCGGTGGATTCGACTAGAGCTGTTAGTTTGGTTCAGGGCGAGCGGAGTGGGACTTGCAGTATGCGAGCAGCTGGGCATCTGTATCGGTGTATGTCAAGGCAGTGAATGGGACGGGGATTTTGATAGAAAGGGAGCTGTAATCTGCCATCTGTGAATGAATATTCCATTAGAGCGACATAGCATAACATACCGGACGCAAATCCATGGGAAAGCAAGTAGTGCATCTTGATGTCAAAGTCCGACACATTGACGAGAGCCGAGCTCGCCAGGTACCGAGCTGCCGTCCGACCATGAGACACTCTCCCCACTAAAGCTCGCCTGGCATCATTCGACTTGGGCCACGACAGCCGGATGCCATACCCCTTGCAGACCCGGTCCGACCGCGCGCACTGCGTACAAGTGGGCGTCGCACGATCGCAGAGAATCCGACGGTCTGCAACATAGGTCAGCAGAGAATATTTTCTTCGCGGTTCCAGAAGGTACCTCGACAAGTCCCACAACTCCTCGCCATCTCTATCAATGATGCAGGTGAATCTCGCGCAAAGTTGCCGTTCCTCGAGATGCGGAGGCCGGGCTTATTTAACCTCAGATCCACGCTAATTTAGGGCGCCGCTGCCCGGCCGATTTGTAAGATGTTCAGCCAATGAACTGGCTACAAAACAGATTGGCGGCCCACGCTCGGCGGGCTGCGGCTGTGGGTTTGGGCGATGCAGGCAACTTTTCGCGGCGCTAGCCCTGATCGGAGCACCTGTGTCCACGATGGGAGTATGGTCTGGCTTCACATTGTACGCTTGCGAGGGGAGTTGGAGCTTTGAAATCGGGATTGGAAATCAACATGGCTTTATGATGGAAACAAACAGACAAACAGTGTAGCAGAATAGTATGGAAGGTCTGCTATAAATACTCGACGCTGTCTGTCCATCGTTGAATAGCAGCAGCAGCAACACCAGCAACAGAACAGAACAACGAAGCAATCAACTCAACTACTATCCAGCAACATGTCTTCCTACGCTATCACCGGAGCCTCGCGAGGAATTGGAGTAAGCAGAGCTCACCCGCCACTCATACACAAAACTGACAGCACACAGTGGGCATTCCTCTCCAACCTCTCCAGCAACCCAGCCAACACCGTCATCGCCCTGGTCCGCAACAAGTCCGGAACGGAGAAGCGCATTGCTAAAGAGCTCGCCGGACGCACCAATATCCATGTTGTTTACAGCGACCTGGACAACTACAAGTCTCTCGAGGCCGCTGCCGCTGATACGGCTAAGATCACCGGCGGGAGCCTCGACCATCTCATTGCGAATGCCGCGTATCTGACTATCTGGGATCAGTTTGATCCCATTGGTGTTCTGTACGTCCCATTTTTTCCCATACCCAGCACAATGACAATGCCTCTCCCGATCCCCAACGCGCAGCTAACAAGTCCACCCACACAGCGGCAAAACCCCCGAACTCCTCGAAGAAAACCTGATCGCGAACTTCAAAACCAACACGGTCGCGCAGATCCACCTCTTCAACCTCTTCACGCCGCTGATCCTGCGGGGAACCGCGAAGAAAGTCATCGCCATCTCCAGCGGCCACGCCGACGTCGACATGGTCACCAACCTAGGTCTGCCCAATGCAACCGCGTACGCGATCAGCAAGGTCGCGCTCAATATGGCCGTTGCGAAGTTCAGCGCGCAGTATAAGGAGCAGGGGGTTTTGTTTCTGAGTGTTTGTCCGGGCATGGTTGATACGGGGCTTTTTGAGGGGTGTACGTCCTACTTTTTTTTATTTTTTCCCATCTTATACTATGACAAGGGAGGGGTATTGACAAGTGCTAACTTTCGTTTTCTCCTCGCAGTATCCGAAGACCAGCTCGCCGGCGCGGGTGTCGTCTTCGCCAAGTTCCAGGAGTACTCGCCGACCTTTAACGGGGCGAGGCAGCCCGACGACTCGGTCAAGGATATTATCAATGTGATTGAGAATGCGACGGTTGAGAAGAATGCGGGTGGGTTCTTGTCTCACAAGGGGAACCGCACTTGGCTTTGAGGTTTGAATGAGCTCTGTCTCTTTTAAGCGATCTCTGGACACTGTCTGGGGTCTTGGTAGATACCGCAGTGCGATGTAGATAGTGTTGAGTTGAGATTAATGTTGAGTTTTGTCAATTGGTTTGCTTATACTGGCTACCTTGCTGGGATATTGTAATTGCATAATAGTCTCACATCCATCTCGTCAAAGACTCCTCGAAGTCCCTACTTCAAAGAAACCGTAAGACTCCCCTCCCCCCCCTCAACCCACCTCCCCTCCGCCCCAGGAACCTCCACCCACCCGGTGGTCCCGACAGGCGTATCCCAGTAAACCTTAACCCGCTTCAACCCCTCCTTAACCTCAAACGCCGCACTGAATTTCCCAAGCGCAGTCGTAAACCCCGCCCTAGCACTCCCCAACCCATCCACCTTGAACGACGCAGGCTTCAAACTCCACTTCGTCCCCTGGGGCTCTGTAATCCGTAGCCCGACCGCGTACTCGGTCAACGTACTCGTTGGCCCGGAACTCCACCCGTGTGCGTGCGACATGTAGCGTGGGTCGTTCCTGTAGCCTCTGTCTCCTCGATACGTCCAGGATCCGTCGACGAGGAAGCCTTCTGGGACGGTTGATTCTGTCCCGTTGGGATGAGCCAGGTACCACCCCCACAGCCGGCGGGTTAACTCGATCGCGCGCTCGGGATGTCCCGCTGCATAGTGTCCCTCAAGCTCAATGGACGAAATGAAGGGGGAAACATTATTCGGCAACTCAGGCACCTCGGGGCCTATGGGCGTCCAGTTCGATTCGAGATATGCGCCTATCGCCTCTGATTCGGTGGTTCCAGGCTCGAAGAGTCCGTAGGCGAGCGCCATGCTGTTTGCGTCTTGTGAGTAGAGGGTTGCGTTGGGGGAGTCGCGGAGGGCGCCGACTGATGAATCGTAGAGGTTTGTGGTAATTGCGGTGCGGAGGGATGTCGCGAGGGAAGTGTAGTTTGTACTGGAGTCGGAGGCGTACGGGGCTAGGAAGGCGGCTGTTGTTAGGGCGCGGTAGAGGCTGATACTGTTAGTCTGGTCTTGCGGAGGAAGTAAGAGAGGGTGGAGGGGCGTACAGCATGTTCGCCGAACTGGCGACAGTCCCGTAATTCCACCTCCCCCAATCGGCCGTCTGCGTCGCATTCAGCAGTCCATCACTCGTGACCTTCCCAAGACTATAACTCAGCGCCTTGGTGTACCGCGGCCACACATCCACAAGAAACTCCGCATCCCCACTAAATAGAAAATAGTTATACGTCCCGATCACCGTCCACAGGTGATACGTATCGCTATCCGCCTTGAGATACGGCGGACCGGCCTTAGGCAGTAGTCCGCTGGCCGTCTGGTAATCCCAGATAGCGAGCAGCGCATTCTTCGTACTCTCCAGGTCGCCCGTACTCACCGACGCACTGGGGACGGCCACGCCCATGTCCCCAATCCACACCCACCGGTCGCGCTTCGCGCCGTCGAGGAGCACGCTGTCGCCCGGGCCGCAGTAGGCGTTGTTGTTCCAGCCTGTTGACGAGCCGGTGCTCGTCCGCCCGGTGTTGCCGGGGACGGAGTTTGTTTGCAATGTGTAGGCTCCCGCGTACCAGATTTTGTTCAGCAATGCATCTGAGGAGTGGAAGTAGCCCTGGTAGGCGCGGAGGTTCGACCAGGTGGGTTGGAAGGCTAGTTCGAGGGTGATATCCTTGATTTGGATGGTAACATCTTCGTCTGAGTCGAGGAAGACGGTCAGGTACCGGAAGCCACCGCGCAGTTTGGCGTCGGGCATCGTGTAGCTCCCCTCTGTTTCCGAGAGGGTTGTGAGGAGGGCGAGGTCCGCGCCGGAGCCGCCATTCGAGTTGTCGGATTTCCGCCCGATAAAGTCCTTTGCTTCGGTGAATGCCAGGCCGAGGGTTGTATTTGCTGCGGAGAGGACATAGTCGATCGAGACGATTCCGCCGACCTCGAGGCCAAAGTCGAAGACGAGGCCTTCGTCGCTGGCAGAGATAAAAGGATTGGTATCCGAGGGATAATCAGATATGGACTCGCCGTTTGGAAGGGAGAGGATGGATTTCGGCTGCACGGTGCGCGACTCGGGCGCGAAATTGTTCTCGTCCCAGGGTCCTGGGAAGGCTGCAGTTGTAGGCCCTGTACAGGTCGTATTGCGCCAGCACGAAGCTAGGGCGCCGGATGCGAAGGCGAGAGAGCTGAGGATGAGCATGTTGACTGTCACTGTACCGTGACCCTGCTCTAGTGTTGAATAACCGTAGGCAGCACTAGGCTTTTATGTATCCCCCGTGGACCGTACCACGGGTGGAGGGAAGCGAACGGTAGAATTAGTTTTGCCGATCTCGAGTTGTTCCCAGGTTTACCCCAACATGTACGGAGTAGTACGTACTCATTCGAGCTGTGGGGGCTGGGGTCACTCCACACTCGGTGGATCTGACCCCGTCGTCGTCTTGCAAGCCTGGACGTTTCCCCGATGTACCGTTTGTGTGGGGGAATCGGGGCATGGTCAGGATTCCATTCGTACAACTAGTCAACTCACTGATGTCGTGCACATTCCCCAGACGAATCTGTCAACCGGTTACTGGTGGTCGAAACAGGTACACTACAGCATCTATTGGGCACCGCTTTAGGTAAGCTCGATCAGAAAATGGTCACAATCACGCGAGACTCAAGTGCCATCACATTAACTCGTAACCTGTAGCTTAAGAGGCTTACACCGTACCTAATCTCTATCCCGAACCGTGTCCCCGATGGGCTTCGTCGTGGTTGAAATGACCTTAACAGCCACTATTGTTTGCATGTGGTATCGAGGTAGTGATCACGCTCCAGATACAGCGGCCATTGGATCTACCTCGGTGCAATACCCGTGTATAAACCGACTACCCGTCGAAGGGCATTCAGGGCGCCGTGGAATAATCATTTAACACTCCCCGGTCGAACTCCCACCCACACAAACCTCCCCAGTACACTCAAACCCCCTCGGATCCTTCACATTCCCACAAAGATACTCCTCCGCCGCAGTGCCATTCGCAAACTCCAAATCAACCCCGAACATCCCGATATTGGTGCACGGGGCCACGGCACTGCACTGGAAACTGGTAACCCGCTCCGACTTGGTCGTCCCCGTTAGATTTGCGATCGTGATGTCCCGGATCTGGAACTGCGAGTTCGTACAGTTGCCTTGTCCTGGCGCGCCGATGAAGCGCGTGCATTGCGAGATTGCCACTGCTGAGCCGCGCATGGAGGTTGTGTGGAGGTTTTTGAAGAGCATGTCTGACGCATCTGGGACAGATTAGTCGATCTATCTACTGTGATGGATATTTGCGTTGAGGGAGACTCACATCCAAGCCCGCCACCACCGCCATTAGGCGGATACCCGTTCTGGTCGTCCGTCCAGGTTTTGAAGTAAACCTACTCACATTAACCCACCACCCACTCGCCATCCAGACATCCAGGTAGCGACTCACCGCATGCAACGTATTCTCAAACTCAACATACTCCACCCGAATCCGCTCAACCGTCTCGTACTGGTCATTCAGCTGGCCGATGCTGCCGATGGCCACGCCGAGCCCGTTGTAGAAGTGCGAATTCCGCAGCGTGATGTCTGTGCTGTTTGCTTTGAAAGAGATGCTGTCGTCGCCGTTGTACACGGTTAGGTTGGTGAAGGTCAGATGCGAGGAGCGGATTGTGTCTGCGCCGTCGGTGTTTGCTGCGATTGTTAGCCAAGGGTTAATATAAGGGCAGAGAGTTAGAAAAAGGCGTACAGCTATCAACCCGGTTCCCGGTGTTGTTCACGAAGATATTCTCAAAGTCAACGTGGTGCGAGTAGATGATCGCCAGCGTCCTGAATCATTAGCTTCCTTCCCCACACCACATAATCCGCACTTATACTGTAAGCAGGGTAGAAGTAAAGCTGAACATACCACATCTGACTCCTAAGAAAATTCACCCCCCGCACAACCGAATTCGTCAACCCATTAAACGTCAACGCAATCGGTCTCCCAGGATAATTCGACGTATTCTCCTGCTCCTGGATCCACTCATACCAATAGTCCCCGTTGCCGTCAAGAGTTCCAACACCATGCCCGTTGACGCGCACATTATTCCCGCCGAGGATCCATGCAGTCGACTGGTTCTGGTAGCCAACTTCGAGGGAGTTGTTGAGCCAGTAGGGGATGTCGGTGCTCCACTAGAGATATGGGTTAGATATCTGGGGTTTGTTTGGGCCGAAAAGCAATAAATGGGGGTGGACGGACTAGGAGGTTTCCGCGAAAGTCAATCTCGACGTCTTCGAGCCAGCGGATGTCCATGACGGAGTTTACGTAGTAGGTCGTTGGCTTAAAGACGACCTTTCCGCGGCGGCCGCAACGTTTGAAGGCTTTGATAATTGCCGGTGCATCGTCTGTTGTGTTCGTTCCTGACGCTGGGACGACGCATGTCTTCCGGTGCCAGGGGAGAGTCCCTGCACAGACGGAGGTCGCTACTGCAAGCAAAGTGAGGAGTTTAGAGAAGTGCATAGTAGCTGCAATTTACAAAATCAAACTCATCAATCTACTCCATTGCAAAGAGATTGAGTGCATCTCACAATAAGTATACACTCCGCCATCCTACACTGACTCAGTAGAGATATCACAGCCTGCAGGGCCTCCGCAACGCAACTACAAATTTTCGCACGAATAAGATTGTTGTACCCCAATTCCTCTGTGCGAAAATCGCAAATCATTTCCTCAATGCAACAATCAACGGGCCCGTTCCTAGATTCGTGGGGAAATGCGGGGGTGCGCCACGGTAATTCAGCCGAGCTTCGGGTGAATTGGCAGCGAAGGGCCTTGCCCATATGCAGGGTCATCATGTCATTCTTCACGACTCCATGCAGTCTGTAGCTCGAGCACTGCACGACAAGACGGGGGTCGGCCTGCGGTGTTCCACCTATGGGATAATGTACGATGCTTATAGGTGCTACAACTACAACCTACGAGCAATGGGATTGTTGGAGCTTGACGTCAACGACACGCCTTTACGACGAATCCCAAGGGTCCAGACGAATTCAATCACACATCCCCCTGGCGGAACCGTATTACCTCGAACAATCCATCGCTTGTCAGACAGGGCATGACCTGGCCCGTCCCTCTGGTTCCACCCCCGGCCAACAACTTATACCGTAATCTGACTACCTCTTGTCCCGTAAAGGCTGTATCTCTCCCACAAAGTGGTATTCAATGCCAAGGAGAGTTCTGACGTCCATCGTGCTTGACATATATGGAGCGAGACTTTATCGGGGAAAGCGACTGATACATACCTTGATCGGCCAGATACAGAAGGTACGATGCTGGGTCGAGCCTTCCTTGATTAAGGGACACTGTACCTTCCACAGCTGATGTGGCACACGGGTCGTTCCTTCCTAGAACGTGCTAATACAGTAGACGGCGGTAAAACCCTCGAGGAGTGCATGGTAGCACCTTTCTTCCGTGGTACAGCTTCGATGAATGTAGAAGGAGACACCCATGCCCACGGCAGTAGGGCTCATGAGCCTCCTCTGCCGTTGCCCGGACCACCAGAGTCCACCCCGACGCCTGGAATGACCCCCCTCCGCCCGCTTTCTCTCGAATCCTTGACAAGCATGTATGGGTCTACCTCAGGCTACTCTATAGTCGCTCATTTGAAAGAATAGGTGCCCAAGTAGCATCACGTGATTTACACTGGAGGAGCAGCGCTTATTGCTTATTGGGGCCATTTCACCACCATAGTTTCCGGCCCAGCCCGCCGCCCCCTTCTAGATTGTTATAACTTATCTTTGGATCCACCTGACTTTAACTAGTAGTCACGGCGAAATGCAACTTGCAACAAGATCAACAACGCGTAAAATCTCGCGCTTGCGCTTATTCTCCTCATTACGCAGAAAACCTCTTCCACCCCCTCCCCCAGGACTCCTTTTGCGGCAGGATGAACCCGTCGACGAGGAGATCTGTCCAGGCTATGATTCCAAAAGATTCTACCCGGTAAAGCCGGGAGAGGTCCTAGCCGATCGCTATCAGATTCTTGCCAAGGTTGGCTGGGGGACCTCATCTACCGTGTGGCTCGCTCGTGATATGCGTGGGTATGTATCGTCCTCCACTACCGTATAATAGCCTGTCACTGCTTGTTGCTAACGAGTCACCCAGTGACGAATCCGAACCGGAGAATGCAGTAGCACTAAAGATAACAAACACGAGCAAGAGTTCTGCCGCCAAAGATGAACTCGACATCGAAGCGCACATTGCAGCGACAGATCCATCACATCGCGGCTATCCGCTCTTCCGAACATCATTGGATTCTTTCGAGGCTGATGGTCCACACGGATCCCATTTATGTCTCGCGTACGAGCCCATGAGGGAGCCACTGTGGCTTTTCCAACGGCGGTTCACGGACAGAAGGATCCCGCTCCCGATTGTCAAGGCGTATATCCTCTTTCTTCTTGCCGGGCTTGATTATCTTCATACGGCGTGTAGAGTCGTGCATACTGGTCTATATCCTAGCGCAATCAGCCTCTCTAGAATACGAACCAGCTAACAAGACAACACTTAGATCTAAAACTCGAAAACATCATGGTTACATTCGAAGACGCCGCTGTCTTCAGCGACTTCATAAACACCCAATTCGAGCAACCAATGCACTACAAAATCGACTCGACCGGGCGACCCGATTACCGCCGGCACAACGACTTCGGACCCCTGCGGAAAGTTAAGGGCATACTCCCAAAAAATCGTCGACTTGGGACGCGCGACACGACTTCCTAATCACGATGACTGCGGCATTTACCCGATTCAGCCGGACCATTATCGTGCGCCGGAGGTTATCCTTGGGTGTGGGTGGAGCGCCAGCGCGGATATATGGAATGTGGGTGTTCTTGTACGCAATATGGGCCCCAAAACTCACATTCCATTTATGTATGTATCACTAACATCAGTCTAGATTTGGGATATCATGCAAGGCCAGGAGCTCTTTCGGCAGATATACGATAAACAAGGCCGATATGATGCAAAAGCACATCTGGCGGAAATGATTGCATTGCTGGGTCCGCCTCCCCCGAGACTGATTACAAGAGCCTATTCAGCGGCGGCCTACAAGTGGCCTCAGCCGGTAAGGAAGGGGGATGGGAGTATCTGTGAGAACTTCGAACAATATTTCGGCGGACCGTTTTTTAATACAGAAGGTATGGGTCCACGCGAACCCCTCTTCCATGCCATGGGAATATACGAGTCGATCACGCCCGCTAACCTATTGCAATAGGCCATTTTCTGTACGACAACTTGATTCCCGATCGTACACTCGAAGACACAACCCCCTCCTCTCTTGGAGGGAGTGACAGGGATAATTTCCTGTCGTTTGTGAAGATGATGCTGGCGTGGATCCCGGAGGATCGAAAGACGGCGGGGGAACTCCTGAAACATCCGTTTCTTCGGCTTCAATGAGCTGAGGATGTTCAGGCCTATGTTTACATTAGGGATCGGGAGTCTGCGATTGTACAGCGCGAATGGGTTCGCATATAGAATTCAGTTGGCACGAACCACGTGGAATTGTGAAGAGGGAGCACGGGGGACTTTAGCTATGTGATTTCATTTTTAAGAAAGCCATCAGTTAGCATTCAAGGAGCTCTTGTACATATATACTCATTGGACTTGTCCTTAGAGCTCGGCGACGAGATCAGTATTCGTCGAAATGGAATCGCACTTGCACGAAAGATACTAGTAACAGGCATTCGGCTCATGCTTACACCGATATGGACATTCATCTGTAGAAATGCAGAAGGTTCGGCAATTGTCCCAGATAACTGGGCTCGAGCGCGCGGCTGCTGTTCTCGCCTCGTTTTTGTGGTCCGTAACTTTTTGGTAGGGTACACACGTATTGCAAACATAGGAAATATGTACAAAATCGTAAATCTCGTCTGTTCGAATCGTGAGTCGTACATCGTATCATAGATGGTCATGAAAACGTCGAAAAATCATGAAGCTGCTCCAGCTCGGAGACATGCTCCGCAAATGGATCTTTTATACAGCCGTTTCTTTCACGGCCTTCTTCCGGTTGAGTCGGTCGAAGAAGCCCGAGTCGCCGGCGTTCTGTGACCCAATGCCGAACGAAGCTGCCACCAGTTTCCACGAGGCGATTGTGGTCTTAACCCACTGGTCCTCTCGAACAGCGAACAGTGCCCCGGTCGCGATGACGTACGTCGCGATGGACAGAACAACAAATGTGATGAGGAAGGGTATCTGTGACGAAGAAGGGTCGTCGTTGTTAGGGTCGAATAGGTGCATACCGAAGAACGACTGTGATCGGAAGATTAGCAAAGCTGCAAGCAATCCCAGTGAAAAAGGGGTAGGTACCGTCACGAAGCCCATAGGAAGGTAAAATACAGTAGCGACGGTAAAGACGAGGACATAGCGGTTCTGTCGACGGCTGTTCTCGGCCAGACGTATGCCCTTAGAGGCTTCTTTGACCGAAGTGGCATTAAATAGCTGAAGTGAGCCAGTGTTAGCTGGTATACCCGCAAGGAGAGCACATAGCATACCCCGTCTCGGAGACTCTTGACTTCTTCAACCTTTCGCTCAATCCGATCCAGCAATGGATGGAAATGTAGCTCGCTGTCGGCGATGACAGCCTCACACAGAGTAACCAAAGCCTCCTTATCCACGCGGGTAATGCCCGGTGGATGTTCAACGACGGATTCCAATCTCTGGCACAGCTCTTTGAGATCCCGAAGAGTCCCTGTAATCCAGTCCGTGCACATGTGCAGTGTCTGCAGAACAGCAAAATACTGATCCGACTTGGAAAAGTCGCCGTCGAACATTAGGGCCTGGCGTTTCTCGCGGGTCATCTGCGCAAGCTATCCTGTCATCAGCCGGGCTCGTGAGCCATCAATCGTTCGAATGGCAAGCTTACGCTAGTATGCAATGTTTCATCGAGAATATCTAGTAGGCGCGTCCACTCGCCGGCAAGCAATGCTAAATTGCCAGAAACGAAGATGAGGAACATGCCCAGCCCTGTGAGGTTGTCAGTAAGGTAGGATCGAGCGGGCCTATTCTGGATAATGCGATCAAGGCGGTTGCTGGGCGTGTCTTTGGATTCAAATGGCACATCACCGGTCAGGTTTATTATCGTATAAAGTGGCAGGGGCCGGTCAACCGTGGTGATCATTGCGAAGCCCTGACGGTCCTCGCAAATGTTCAGGTCACGACGCACGGAGCCCTGCGCATTTGGGATGTCTCCTTTATCTCGCTCGAAGAAGATTCCGTATGAAACCCTGCTGTCGGTGGGGCCGCTTGAGCTGAACCTCATCCACCGCACCTGGAAAGAGACACACAACATCCTCACATCGTGGAAAACAAAACGGCTTGGCGGATGCTGTCTCATCCATGATGACATAAATCCTGAGAGACACAATTGCCCGGGATGCATGCCATAACGCGATCGGTGCTGAGCGCCAAAGCTGTCAAGCTGCCACAGAACAAACGCCACGGTTCCCACTGGAATGGAACGGACCCCACCGAGATAGACGATTCTGCAACGCTTGTTGGCGATTGTCTGTCCACAGTGTTCTTATACTTACATGATACGACCGCAGACCCTTCCGCTCCAAGGCCGTCCAAGGGAGGGGGGTGGCATCTCCCGATATTCGCGTTTCACGATCAAGGAGTCGCTCTGCTAAAAGAAAGGTTAGTAAACGCATTCAAAAACCCCAGAAGCACGCTTTTAACATACCAAGGCTGAATATGAACCAGTCACCGTGGAAGCCTCACTGTCGTACCCAAACTCGTGCATCCCAACACGGTGGGGATCAAGGCCATGTGAATAAACTGGACCGTGGTCACTCTCGCGCTGCGCGCGCAGGCAACTGGCAAAGAAGGTGTCAAAGTCGGCCCAAGCATCCTTGGACTCGAACATGGTTCTCAGCCCAATATCCGGGGGTGGTTCCTGGTAGACTGGCCACGCAGCAGCCAAGGTCTCGAGCGAACCTCGACTGGTCGAGTCTTGAGCGCCGTCTGCAGAGGGAGGAACAGAAATGTCTAGCAGCGCATCAAGCCCCTCTGGATCCCGAAGCCCCTCAATAAATCGCTCTTTGAGGAAATCCATCCGTTCTCTGTCCGGTATCAAGGACCGATGCCATTCCTCCTGCACTGGCTGTAATGTGTCGATCCACTCCTCATCATCAATGTAGACAATACGGGGTTGCGGCGGGGCGGCCGGTTTGATATACTTGTCCGCGAGGACATCCAGATATTTGTTCTGATCGGCGAGCTGGGAGCGAATCTCCTTGAGCGCCTGGATTATATCGCGGATCTGCTCCGCGACGCTCTGGTTCGCCGAGGGCGCCGAGTCCAGCCCGATATTCGGCAACGCGAACAACGGCTCTGTATCGTCGTCTGCATGGCCAACTGAAGACATTTATTCTCGCAACAACGGTCGAAGTAAGGGAACGAGACCGCATGAGTCTGCTAAGTGAGGGGGAACCTGGAATTGGGCGATGTTGCGCTGCTGGCGGTGGCAGGCGCTTGCTTGACCGCACTTTCCATCGCGACTGCCAGGTTACCCCACTCCGTCCGCTAGGAAAAACAAATCATCGTCTAGCTGCTTTGAGGTGTTCGTCGCTTTTTAGACTGCCTTTAGCGAGGTGACTGGCCGGACCCCGGGCGAGAAGCCAATGGGGTTGAAGTGTCGTTATTCAGGTGGCTGGGGACAAGCAGACTTCATGAGGGGTCAGTCTGTCAGTCCCTTCAGTTATGGGGGTGAAGATTGTTTGATCGTCCTCGGCACAGTCCGAATCATCCTAAATTCTATTTGTCGTTTGGAATTTTATGTATCGATATAATTTCTCTTGACTCAGGCACAAGCGGTTCATGCGTTGCGTTGGGTTAGGGTTACGGTGCATCACAGGCACCCGCCTAAATATATTCGGGCCTCGACTCTGCATCATCGGGTCTGTCTTGGCACTTTTGGAGGCCCAACCAACTCCTCTCGCGCGATCAAATCGTTCGTTGACATGATTTCCTTCTATAAAAGTTAACGATACCACCATCCTCTCGTCTCAAATGTCAAGGTAGCCACAGAACCCTCACCATGTCGCCGAGTATGTGATTCGCAGCATTCCTAGACTTGACGCAGCGTCGCACCTTATTAGCTAGATGTCAATAAACGACTAATTATTCACGCTTTTTGCATAGCCCATGGCATACCCTGTGATCCTGCATCCTGTCACCATCGTCACTATGCGCTGGCCAAAGACGTTGGAAATGTCCCGGGCACGGCCAAAGTCCCGCCTTAACGACAACTGCTAAAAGTGAACTCGTGCTCCGCTGGCAGTACCCCCTCCGCTGCAATGTCGTGTGTGCCTGACTTTTGCAAGCAGCGGTCCTGGTTCGCCCCTTCCTCGTATACCTGCATATGCCCGAAAAGGAAGGAGCGATCGAGAGCCCTGGGCCCGCTGGTCGCTCCTTCCTCGCATGAACAACCAGCGATAAAAGGAAGGAGCGACCGCCGGTCGACCACGTTCTTGCTTATTACCTACTAGGAAGGTACGTGGCGGCTGGGCCTGGTCGCTCCTTCCCTACGGGTTGAGGAAACTACACGCGGAAGGCACGACCGGCACCCTTGAGCTTGATGTTCCTTCCTATTCCGTAACTGGAAGGCGCACCCTCCGTCGCGCCTTCCTCATGTGCTCTCCTTCTTTCGAAAGGAAGGAGCAACCCACAAGCCGCGGGTCGTTCCTTCCTGTCATTCCTTTTACGGCATCGCACCTTCCTTATACGACCAACGGACTGTACTGTGCACTGTACAGGGAAGAAGCGACTGACGATCCACTACAGATTAAAGAAGATAGAGTATACGGCCATCCGCTTAAAAATTCCATTACCGAATGGCCTTGCTTCCGCTCAACGAGCAGGACATGCCCGGTGTGCAGGATGTTTTATACTCTAATTGAGTGCGGCAATAGCTATCGTGGAAATAGTCCGCAGCAGCCCGGTCATAGTCATGGTGTGATGGGCAGGGATATGGAGGTCGGGCCTCTTACCATGCGTTTTGCCGAGGGCACGGGATAGACACAACGGACACGAAACTAAGGAATTGGAGAGGCTTTGCAAGAGTACGACCAGTATATCAATAAAATCTTGATGGGGCTTCGAGGGCTTCGACAGAAGCTTAGCCCTAAGTGTTCCAGAAAGTGGCTCGTAAGTGGGGTTGACCGAACTCGATGCCATATCCCGCATCCGTGGTTGCAGGAGTGGCCCCGTCCGCTCGACCCAAGGCGCAGCTGTATCGGTTTCCATGGCTCTCACCTGTGCGGGGCAGAAGTATAATAGAACGGGCATCTTAGAGCAAGTCTGGAATACCAACTGAGAGAACAAGTATTCGTACGCCACAGGGTACGCCATGATAGTTGTGGGAAAGCATGCAATATGAGTACAATTTAATAACTAAATACATTCAGAAACTTCTAATCAGCGCCACCCCCTCCTATCCAACGCTTCTGCTCCAATGCCAGATTCCATCACGATGCAAGCAACGAGTAGGCAACGGCGTCAGATATCGTATTCACCTCTCTCCCGGACAGAGAGATCCGAGCCCAATGCCATCCCTCTACTCGAGCGCCAGGTAGAAAGCCCCACCATTCGTCGTCTTACACTCATAGATAATCCCCTCAAGATCCCCCTCATACCCACCACAAGCATATTTCGGCCCCTCGACAATCTCCGCACTCGCCGTGCCATCGGGTCCATTGGCGGCAATCTCATAATCAAGCAGACTGGGAATCCCAGTCGGGAACCAGAACGTGTAGGTTGGATCCGCGCATTGCACGGGGTTCTCGGGGCCTGCGGGCACAGACGGGTTCCAGGTTGTCGTGCAGGTTGTGGATAAGAGGGCTTCGCCACTGTCGGTGCGGCGTGTGAGGCTAAAGTTTATGCGGAAGGTGTTGTCTGTGTAGCGGCGGAGCCAGAGGGTGTCGATGCTGTAGGGGTAGTGGGTTGATTGGCGCTCCACGGGCTGAGCGGAGGGGGCGGCGAAGGCGGCGCCGGTGAGGGAGGCGGCGAGGGCGATGAGTGAGGTCTTCATTTTGTGGTTGGAGTTGTTGTTATTGTAACGAACGTGGTTTAGCTAAAGTGTGGTTGAGCGATTGACTCGAGTGAGGATTGTATTAGACTGAATGCTGAGGGTGATGGTGTTGATGAGAATCACCTCTCAAGAAATTGCAGGCCCTTTTATATCTTTCCCTCCTTGCATCAATCTATTCTTATCCCATCTCACCGTCCAAAGGATCCGTATGTCTCATCTTCCTCTTGTAAACCCCTTCCTTTAGCCTACCAACTGACTCTTGATTCCACGGTAATAATAGCCCGCCTAACAGATCAACACCCGATCGCCAGCGTTGCAGAACCCCATCTGACGCCTTATTGGCCGTGTCTCGCAAATAAGGATTACCTAGCGTCATCGTGCGTGCCGATCATCCACCCCTGGCGTGCTAGTGCGCTCTATTTAGGGCACGTTGCTGCGCCCCTCGCAAGCACCGATGTCTGCCGAGCGATCCGCTTGGATACTCCGGGGGCGACCCCGGTCAGCGGAGCGCAGGACGTTGCTTGTTTTGGTTGGTGTGTCTGAGCTTCGGTCCAGTCTGCGACGAATCACCGATCTGGTTTGGATTCCGGGTTGCCTAACGTGTAAATCGTCGACTATGACTTGGGCCGTCGTAAGGATCAAATCGAACACGCATACGGCTGTCTGAGTTCAGCTGCGGTGGATATCATTTAGTCAGATAGTGCGGAAATATAGCGTCCAATGCGGCTCCGAGTCCCTGGTCTTCGCAATAGCCAACGGGCGTTCGCCTCTGCGTGGCACAGGGCGCGTCTGGCGGAACCTGACAAGCTGAACCATGTGTACATTACTGGACAACAATATTTGCCGATGGGAGCAGCTTCATCAGCTATTTGCGCTAGCGTCAGCTGCTACAAGCCACACCATCTTATGTCGCTTATTTGAACTTGCCACGCGGGGATGCCGCCTACTAGATATCTTGATTACTCACCGAATCTCACGCCGCAATGCCGCTGAGCCTCGATTTATTGATCAGGAACTCGATGGTTAATTTGAATAAATACAATGGGCGAGACGATGTGAAAGACTTGGATTATGACGAAGCCCAGTAGATTATAGGTAGTCACATAGATATGGCACGCCTGGTAGGGGGGAAGTATATCATCTTTCAGTCTGGTAAGACTATCCATTCCTCTTGTGCTTTCCATGCGGACTATAAGGGACCGTATGAAATAATTCACCCGTATATTACCCGAGACTTGGAGATGCGGATAAATAGTGGCCATCTGGCTGAAGCGATGAGTCTTCTGTCGCTTACGGGCTGATAAATTGAATTAGTTGATCACAATCGCACCTCCAGCTTTCCTCTTCTGGCAATAGTTTCTTCAACGAGATGACGAGAGGGTTGTTGTCATGTACGGAACGTGCTGGGCGACAGTAGTACTGAAGTAAAAGTAGAAATAAGACTTTAGCAGCTGTTGCGATCTAGGGTAGCGGTGGCAATATTGACTCAGAATAGTTTTTCCGCGGACGAGTGTTCAATTCCCATGCCTCATTCATGTTCTTGATGGCAAGGCTCGCTCGCTAGAGTCTTTCAAGACATTATTCTGTTAGTCATGCTATTCAGTATCAACGTGGCCTCGCCTATTTGCTACTGCTGCCAGCGCCTGACGTTCATTAAATCTCCTTGGTTCTTTCGTGTCCAGCCGCCCCGTCTGTGTAGCCAGCTTCTGTGCGGTAGTATCACTCCCACTATCAGACGGACTGGAAGTCAGTCGCGATATACTGGTATCTGAAGTTCGCATAAATCAACTTGCGAGATCCTGCCGACAGCTTTTCGGCGAAGAATAAACCCCGTAGTTCTAGTTTTAGTCGCAGACGGTGAAGATACCAAGACTCACGCGTTTGAACGGTCAGAGCTTGGTTCCTATGTGCAGTAATGCCCTTGATAAGTTAAAGCTGGTACAAGTCGCTTTCGATACTCCTATTATCTATCAGAGACTTTCCCCAATCTAGGTTATTCTTAGTGTTGTCCCGAAGGGCTTCATGGCAACAGAGCTATCTATCTTCCCCTTTGAAAGATTAGACTGCTTGATATAATTCGCCCGGTGTCAGCACATAAGGAATACGATTAAGAGGGTTGACTGTAAACTACACTTCAATTGGCTATGAGATGGGGTAGGCATGACCATACACAGCCGAAGGACTTACATGCGCATGCGAGCACTGATATGCTCTGCTGATCTCAGATTATTCGGAAGTTCGGAAGTTCGGGATTTGCAAATGCTTACATTAAGCAACGCTCATCCAGCGCGAATCTGGACGCAAACCTACTTATTCGGCCTCATGCGGCTAAAGAATAGGTTATCGCTACATTCTCGTGACTGGCTTGGGCGAAGGACGTCAACGGGCCGTCGAGCCGTTCCGCCCGTGGGCAGCAGAGACTAGACCTGCTTTCACACTAGGGTCATACGACCCTTTCCAGGCGACGGAATGTGTGGCAAAGGGCGGATTGCTCGGCTAATGCTTGTACCTCTTTGTAGCCCAGATACAACATCGCTGGAATTCGAGTATCACATACGAACAGTAGCCTAGAATATCACAGCAATAGCCTAGTAGATACAATTAAAAGGCCTGCGGCCGTCGGTTCTCTCGCATCTCTCAATCCAACTCACCATTTCAGATCAAACGCATCACTCCAACATGAAGGCTTTCTTTAACATTACTTTCACGGGCCTTGCCCTAAGCCTCATCTCGACCTGCTCCGCGCTTGCTGTGCAGGCAGACAAGTCCGTTAGTGCTCGCGCAGTCGAGTCGGTTGCCGAAACCTATGACCCTGCCGTGGTAGGTTGACCAGAGCTATCCCAAAGAACAAGAGATAGCTAATCCCAATTGCACCAGATGGAGCAATACAAACCCACGGACGCTGAACGCGCCCTCCACCCAGATAATCTGTGGTACTTCGACCACCCGGACCTCTTCCTCAACCCAGCCCACGAGTACTACCTAACCAACGACTTCGGCTCGAGCTCTCCCTACCTCGTTGAGGCCTCCAACACCACCCACTGGGACCTCCAGCTGGAACAGCAGGAATCCCCCTCCGTCTCGACCCGCTCCGTGAACTACATCAACGCGTACAACGAGGGCGGGTGCATCGGGGACGCCTTCTCCGAGCAAAACTCCAGCCCCGCGGACGGCGAGTGCTACGCGTGGGACAGCCTGTGGGTCCTCTCGCTGTTCGTGGTCGGGTCCGGGAATTTCCAGGTCAATGTCTATGGGTTGGGCGGCGAGAAGTGCGGGAAGAATTATTATGGGAGTGTGAAGAATTGGTCTGGGTGCTGGACTGCGGCCAGTCGGTCTGATTATATTCGGGGCGTGTGGACGTGCTATAGTTGCTAAGCTGGGCTGATTGACCTTGGGGCGGGGCTTCTTAAGAAGTGTGGTCTCGTTACTATTTCCATGTGTGTGCTCCCGCTCAAGTTGAGTTGAGGAAGGGGTCCGATTGGATGCAAGGATATCTCTATCTAACTCTCCTTAATTATCGATAGACTAGTGTGAATAGAAAATTGCTACATATAGCCCTTGGCTTCACAATTCAGCGATTCAGCGAGTGGAAGTAGACTAACACTTATTTAACTAAATACCACATGCCAAAAGCCCATAACAACTTGAAACTTTGCTCATTCCACAAATGGGCTAGGGTGGTAAGAGACAACAGTCAGATTTCGAGCCCGATCTGCCTTTTGAGCATCGAGGGCGGAACCATAAAAGGACACAAGCAATGATATCCCGGGTGAGGACAGTTTGTTTGCTTCGCCTGGGTAGCGGCTTCATGCGCAATACACAACACAGACACTGCATGTGTCTCTAAGCCACATCTTCGTCAACGTGGCACTAATAAGGGTCAGTGTTGAGCGTACTGTAGAGTCCTGGAGTACAAGGCTGAAAGGTCTGACACTGAAATGAATGGGATCCCCCGTCCCGACTCCTCATCCTTTTTTGTCGCTCTGAAGAGGCCCAGACCCCAAAAGCCACGCCATCATGAGCGACCCGTTTTCCGTTAGCGTCGGTGTAGTAGGCAATATGTCCCTCGGCCTTATGCTGAGCCAAGGGTTCCTCCGATACTATGGTCCGGGAGAGACTTTGACGATGAAATCAGAGGCTTCACAACAAAGGCTGAAGGCCTTCTGCAGACACTACTGATGTTGGAAAGTTTGCTTTCTCCCGAAAATCAAGCCCAGCTTGCCCTAGATTCGGTCAACAAATTGGTGTCCAAAACTCAACAGCGTGCCAAGGAGCCTGCCTTCGCCTTCAGGAAATACTCGATGATTGCCAGTCAAGCGATGCCTCGAGTATACCTTTCATCCGAAAGCATGACTGGTTGCGGCTGAAGAGGGCAGCGTACCCGTTCAAGAAGGAGACATTGGTCACGCTTTCGAGTTGGTTTCGAGTCTGCAGCACACCTTGAGCCTCGCGCTTCAGACTCTCGATCTGTTCGATCTGCTCTGATTTTCTAATGGTTACGTGGACATTCTGATCGATCGTTAAAGTGCTCGGGTAAACGAACAGCAGAAGCAGACACAAGATCTAATCCTGAAAGCATCCTCGATTAACCTGCAAGCAACACGAATTTTAACTGTTGTTGAAGGGACTAATACATCTGTGGCCAGTTCCCAGCCTCTCCTATAACACAGACCGACAACTACAGGAGTCAGTCGTCCCATGTCTTTCGCGATGCTAGCACCGAGTACCTTGCGGGATATCTACGATCAGCAACCGTTGATAAACGCTTGCTGGCGAAGACAGGGGAGGGTGTCCACGTCACCTGTTGCTCAGATCCTGCAATATTCCTCTTGTCGGCGGATGCCACACCATGCCTCCAGACTGTTATTATCGGTTTCACGCCGTTATGCCTGCTTTATGTGAAGGGCCAAAAAACGATAGCCATCACGGGAAGCTATACTGTTTGCAATACGTTCCTGGGTCGATCGGTGCAGGCCATGATGACTTTGACCCAGGGAGCAGCCGCCCTTTCGATTAGCTGGATGATTCATACACATGCCTTTGTGTCCTGGGATTCGCCGGCATTCAACTTGATTTACGCCAGTGTTGTGATGGATCCGGGAGCGGTCTCAGGTACGGTGAGTCTGGTATTTGTTGTGAGGGCTACAAAGGGTGTGCACAATAAGGCTCTATGCACCGCATAAAGCCTGGTTGAGCTTCTTAGAGTGGCTCTGTCCGTCTTTTTTCATACCGAGGGGTATCGCCGAAAGAATCTTTGTTGTATTGTCTATTGTCACAAACCCTAGGTCATTATACTCGGTTTCAAGGTTCCTTGGGCTTGTGGTAGATCATGAGATAAAGAAAGATCTCGGATATATAAGTACCGGAGTGGCTGGCAGTTACCCTCGAGAATATTTATCATCACACTTCTCACCACCATTCTCCTACACGGTAACCGTCACAATGGTTACATCACTCAAACCCGCCATCGTGGGCTCGCTTCCAGACGCGAACGAACTCGAGAAGTTGCTCCCGGAGATACTCGAAGCTTGGGACGCATGCACACATGTCAAGTTTATCTTGGAACAATGTGCAATGCGTGGCTATGTTGAGAGCTTCAAGCTTGTGGCGCCTGAGATGTTCAAATCGCCCGAGCTATACGAGGACACCATTCGCAAGGTACTGCGGCTAGCCATCTAACGGAAGCATAATGCGATAGCAGAGAGTATTCTCACAGGGTTGCCGCTACTTCCGACGCACTATAGTTTGCAGACCGGCAAGCTCGTCGTCGGCGCCCTTGAAGCCGCCCTCAACGCCTCAAACATCGCAATTGTCGAGAAGATCTCACAAAATCTGCCGCAGGGCCCGAAACTACCCGTCCTGTCGCTATCCAGATCCCTCGAAAAAGCGTGTAAGCTTGACCAATGCGAGTGTGCGTCCCTGCTGATGGCGTATATACTCTGGGACAGAGACGACCGAGCGGCGAATGTCCCCAGGGGGACTGAGCAGAGCCTGGCTGCGTATACAGATTGTGGATGTGCCCTGGAGGAGGGTCTTATTCAGGCCGTCGACCGGGGCCATAGCCAACTAACACGACTCATGCTCTCCCCGTACCTAGACTGCGTCCTATCCTTCCGCAGAGGCTTCAAACCCACCTCACGAGTCCTCCAAAACCTCCGCGACAAAAACTTCGCCTCCATCCCCCGTGAGAGATGCATCCAGCTCGTCTCCCGCCCGGTCTCGTTCAAGGTCAAGCGGCGAATCGCCACTCGCCTGCGGTTCACCCCAGCGAGCCAGCTGACGTGACCCTGATGGTATTCGGGAAACCCCTTTTGGTGCACAAGGACGTCCTCGTCCGCTGTTCCGTGTTCTTCGCCATGGTTATTCTCCACGACATCGCTGATAGCGGCCACATCACTCTCCGGGTCAATGGTGGTTATCCTCGCCTGCTGGAGGTCCTGTTCGATTTTGTGTATGGCCGGTCGTACTGGCTGGATGAGGGGGCCGAGTTTACAGAGGACCTTCTTGCAGCGGCGAATGCATTTGCCATGCACGAGGTGGTGGACGAGATGAAGAGGCGGATCCGACGACGGACTCCGATTAATGACGGGAACTTTGACTGTGAGACTGCATTTTTCTGGGATTACTGATTGAGCTTCTTGGGTTATAGTTCCTGTTTCGGATGGACAGAACGGAGCTTGGGTCCATGTTTATTTTTGTTCTTTCTTGGGAAGCCATGGCCTGGTTCAGATACTTCTGAGCCTTCCAACCACTGGAAGGTCTTGCGATTGGGTATTCCAGAGATTAAAGTTATTAAATCAAATATACGTTTGTCTAAATCACGAGGCACATATAATAGCTGCTGTAAACACCAAGTGAGCCCTACCTCCTAAGGCGCTCGCTACACTAAGTATCTTTCTTTCATGCTCTCCACCCCCTTAGAGTTCCCATCTTACTTAATACTATAGGGGTCCGCTACACAGCTACGGATCCAAGTTAGCTAACATCCGCCTAATAATAGAATAGAAAACTAGAAAACCTCCTTAGCACACAAAGATAGGATTTCTTACTGCTCTAAGTACTTTACAACCCTCGTTCACTGCCGGCCTGTTCGAAAATGAGAAGATCTCTGCCCTCACCCTTGAAATCCTGCTTGACATGGCGGGCGGTACGCCACATGATCTGGTAGAGGGCGACGCTCTCATGGAAGAGCTTTTTCGCAGCGGTCGATTATTTCCCCATGGACGGGCTGAAACGCGAGATGTGGGAGAGCATTTGGAATCTGCGGTATCAGGATTATTCCGATACTGGTTCTGAGTCTGATTACTGAACTCCCCGGGCCGCGTTAGGGCTCAGTGCGTGTAGAGCACTGCGGTGGTCTTGTTCGTCTTTTATTTGGTTATGTGGAGGACCTAATACCTAACCTAATTTAAATGTATGTGCATACCGCTTAAACACTGGGAGTCCAGTTATTGTACCCGCTCGAGTGTACTAGTAGCCCTTTCTGATTCTATCGGAGCCGCATATCCTATCTTCAGGTATTACCCTCCTGGGGGCCCAACGACCGGAGCTACATCCTCTCAGAGCCCGCTATAGCACGCTTCTTCATGCTTATACAGTCGTTTGGGCGTTGGTACGTGATTATACAGTGGAGAGCTGCGGGCTCATACAACGCTCGTGGTCCGCTAATTACGAGGTTTAAGTTTGATCAACCGGGATGCGAGAGTACAGCTGTTATTTGCTAGTGTAGGAAACGCGTAAAGTGCAAAAACAGAACAGATAAGGCAGCGTAAGGAACATTAAAGCCCGAGTAGTATCAGATCCTACCCGGGAGGCCCTTTAGCAAGACGCCACTGGTGTGAAAAATTAAAATCAAAATAAAAAAGCCAGCTGACGCTCTTCCGTCACATTTACGACGTGCCAAAATAGCATGTGGTCACCATCACTGAGATGCCTGCCTCCAGACGCTTCTTCTTCCGGCTGTCTATATGTTGCCTTCATCTCATCCCACGATTGCTTAGCTCAAGCGATTGTGATCTCGTTATCGCCATCTGCATAGGAGGCAGCTGGAGATCAGCAGAGAAGGAGGTCTAAGAGCGTGGAGGACGACGACCGTATTTGCTGCTATTCGGGTCTCTGCAATTTTTATTAATCCTGACTCTGCCAGCCGCTGCACAGTGGTATTGGTAGGAGACTTACCCGGCATACTTGTGGTGCGTTTCGAATTCCTGCTGCGCCTCAATGGAGATATTGAACGCCCAGTCTCTTCGGTTCTCATGGGTCGCTACTTGACAAGTGTTTCGGTAATGGTATGGATGGTCTTCAAACATCCTGTCCCGGGCATTTGCCATCCTACGGAGCACTGGGTTAGCATCAAGCAGTCCATTCTAAAAGCAGGTAACCACATACGTGAGGGTTGCAATCGCCCTGTTACATGCGGGCTTGACCAGCTTTTCATGCTGGTCGGGTAAGAGACCAGCAGCATTTCTTGTGTAGTAGTCGCCCTCCTCCTGCGCCTCCGGTTTCGAACTCTGTAGGAAGGAATTGCTGAAGATCTCTCGTTGCTTCCCACGTTCTTCCTTGTAGGCTTTGTCTAGCCTCTTGCTCCTCTCGGTAAGTTTCGTGTACTGCGTATGGGCTTCTTTCCCCTGCTGTTCTCGTTCTCTACCCTTGGGGGTGTCGGGGAGAGCGGCCCTCCGCTCTCGCTGGTATTGAGATTCCGTCTTTCGGGACCTGGGGAAATAGTTGATTGTTGATGCGTTATTGTTGTTTGCTGCCATCTTGATAAACACACGTCGGTTGGGTAGTAAGCTGGGTACAGTAGGTGATCACCTGACGCCCGGTACTAGCTGCCGCCCGATTTCCCCTCACCGACTGTTTTTTCGATAATTTTCAACCTCTCATATCTCAGCCAATATGTCTTCAATTGAGCTCGCGATACAAGCGATTGAAGCGTTGAAACCAGGCGATTCAATTAATTATACTAAAATTGCGAAAGAGTTTGGTGTTGACCGGTCAATGTTGTCGAGGCGCCACCGCGGGGTACAGGGCACAAGGGACCACTAATA
Organism: Aspergillus carlsbadensis; assembly: GCA_025688815.1. Lineage (NCBI taxonomy): Eukaryota > Fungi > Ascomycota > Eurotiomycetes > Eurotiales > Aspergillaceae > Aspergillus > Aspergillus carlsbadensis. The sequence goes on from MU628276.1 coordinate 26,011, forward strand.
TTAGTAATAGTGAATTCTTACCACCCACCATAAAAAGCGACTAATAAGCTATATTAATAAGCTTACTAACCAAGGCCTCTTTACTTCTCATGAAATGCTTCGCAATTTTGCAAAGGAAATTACTAGTGTGAAGCCTGGAATATACTAGCCTGGGCGCTTTATAAAGTGTTACCAAGATAACCTTATTTTAACCTACACAACTATAATTAATGCCGCGCGAAAACGAGCTGATTCCGCATATAAATACATGTTATATTTTAAGCTATTAAGCTGGAAGCTGAAGGATTACAAGCTGCGGGCAGAGGATATTTATAATATGGATAAGAAAGGATTTCTTATTAGAATGCTGGTTAAAGGCCTCTGGATCTTTTCCAAGCAGAAATATAAGACTAGAGGCCTTAAGCAGCGCCTGCAGGATGGGAATTGCGAGTGGATAACTTTAATTGCTTGTATTTGCGCTAATGGAACTGCCCTCTCGCCAGGTCTTATCTACCAAGCTGTTAGTGGGAATATACAAGATTCCTGGCTTTAAGACTTTAATCCTAAGCTTTACGCTTGCTTTTTTACCTCTTTAGCAAGTGGTTGGACTAATAATAAGCTAGGATACGCCTGGTTGATGAATATATTTAACTATGAGACTAAGGACAAGGCGCGCAGGCGATGGAGGCTTTTTATCCTTAATGGCCATGGATCTTATATAACAATAAAGTTTATTAATTACTATAATAATAATAGGATCCTTTTAATAACTTATCTGCCTTATTTAACTTATTCGCTACAGCTGCTTAATATTAGGATCTTTAGCCCTCTCTCCACCACTTATAGCAAGAATCTTGAAGAATTCTTATATAAATTAATAGGCCTTAGTTATATTACCAAGCGAGACTTCTTCCGCCTCTTCTAGCCAGCCTAGAAACAAGCGTTGTTATTAAAAAATATACTTTCTTTATTTAAAACTATGGGGATATTGCCTTTGGATCCAGAGATTATCCTAGTATAATTTACCAAGTAGAAGGACTCCTGGCCTAGTTCTAGTGACTCCTTGCGCTTAATTCTCCAAGTGGAAGACTAGAGGAGGATTAAGGGGCTTCTAAATCGCGTTATTACTAATATATATAATAAAAACACTAAGAAGCTGAGTGCTATAATGCATCACCTTTCTATAAAGAAAATTATCCTGAAACTCTACTGCCAGGGCCTCAAGTTAGCTCTCTAGAATAAGAAGAAGAAGCGCTAGTATAGGAAACCTTTACAGTTTAAATTAGCAGCTCTAGAAACTAGTGGTATAGTATTTTACTCCCCTTAAAAGATTTAGCAAGCTCGTGACCTTTAAAAGTAGAAGGATGAAGCAATACAACTCGCGAAGGCCTTAAAGGAGCAAGAAAAGGTCCGCCAGCAGGTTGCTAAAGAGGAGAAACAACGCTTACTTAAAGAGCGCAAGAGAATTTAAGTATTTTAGCAAGAATTATGGTTGCTGGAGGCTGAGTAAAAGAAGCAATAAAAAGAGGAAAAGCGCCTGGCAAAAGAGGCTAATTGCTAGCTTTAAAAGGACTTTTAGCAGGTGAGGAAGTCTCTAAAAAAGGCATCTATAGCTTCACGCCAGCTAAAATCTATAGAAACCAGGCTAGTAACTCCTCCAGAGGTCCTAGAGGATCCCCTGACACTAAATTGTTAAGGCCGCGAGATCCGGCTACCTCAGCGCTTCTAGAGTAATTAAAAACTGTATATAAGATCCTAATAATGACTTAATTCAACCACTGAAAGATCGCGCGATTCTAATAATTATATGTGGTTGAAAAGCTTCATATTCGATTCTGCTGGTGGTGGTGAAATCGGGCGGCAGGTGATACTGGGCGTCAGGTGATCACCTACTGTAAAGGGATGGTACCGGGACGGAAGGGGAAAAAACGAGATTTGATCAAGGAGCGAAAGAGAACTGGATGTCAAAGAACAACCTCTTCGGGGAAATAGATCGCGATATAAATGCTCCAGGGTCATAGCAGGCTTGTCCTCCAAGGCTTCACAGTCGCTGTTCACCTGGTGAATAGGCGGGAAGACATTCGCATCTATCGACAGGGGCCCTGCCATAGTGTTATTGCTTTCGGTGAATGAACGGCAATTAGGACAGGAGGCCCTGGACAGTCAAGAAGCCATGACGCGTCTAGGAGAGCCATCGTTCAAGGGTCGGGTCCAAAAAAAGTGAATCTGGGGGTTGCGTTTGATGGCTTCACTCCCGGTATGCGCTGGTCCTTAGACACTTTCTCCTCGTGCTGTTGTAGACCCACTGCTCTGAGCAGATAGATGCCGACCTCGGGATGCACCTCCAGCCGACTCAAGAGGTGACAACTGGGTTGCGCATTTGCAGATCCACGTAGGTTCGATTTGAATCGACAGTACTGTTCCACCTCCCAAAGTGCCTCATCTTGCTTGAGACATAACCTGCCCTCCTGACCTGATTATCTGTATGTCTGTACCGGGGCTTTTTCAACCTCATTACTTCGCGTGTCTCTGAAAGCCCTCGCTACTGCCTGTCACCTGGATCACGTGATTTGACCGCCACCAGGCTACTCGCAGTGTTACTACTTCCTCACCACCGCCACAACATGACTGACAACACCATTCATCCCAACTGAAAGCTCTTAATCATCACATTCATTCTCGCTATACTACCGCTTTTTGCTACCAGGTCGTCTCCCAGCTGCGGATCTCTAGGGAGAGGTTTCACGGAAAACACGCGCGGCGTCTGTCCCAGTCCCTCGTCAATGATCACCACTGGACTCCGAAGCGAACGATAAGCCGGTCTTTAGCATCGCTTTCACCTGAGCTCGTTCTCAATATCCTTCAGTCCCTTGACTCGCCACAGGATCTCTACTCGATTATCGCAGCCTCCTCTCACTTCTACCGAGGTTTCGCTTCGTATCGACAGTCCACCACCGCAGCGATTTTGCGACGGGCAGTCACCCCGCAAATCGAAGGAGATTTCCTCTCGGCATACCGGGCGCAAAAGATTTGGAGATCTGTTCCTGAAGGCAATGATGATTTATACTGCCCCAAGGGCGTGTTTGATCTGGACCGTCTGAGAAAGAAGACCGCGGCGATCTTTGAGGAAAGCACAACTAGCAGTCCCGACAATCTCAATGCTCTCATCTCGGACTCTAATGCCCTGCCGAAAGTATGGATGTTCTACAGAAAGTTTGACCATTTGATTCTCAAATATGCCACCTCCGCGCTTCAAGAATTGTCGTCTACCTTCACTGTATCACAACTGTCGACAGCGGAGAAAACTCGCCTCAAGCGCGCTTTCTTTCGCTGCGAAATATACACTTGTCTCTTTCAATTCTCGCAACTGGCCCGGGAGAGCCGAACTCCAGTACCCTTCACTGACCCAGCACCAACATACATTCGGACACTACCATCTTGGGAGATCGAGCAGGTCCATTGTGTGCTTCAGTATTACATGACGACTGTAGAACATATCTGCGACCGGATGGAGGACGAATTCATCTCACTTTCGAAGGCGAGACAGCTAGCTTACCGTCCTTCTAAGAGTGAACGTGCATGGAAGGCTGAACTAGGTGTGTTCTTGGACTACTGGAGCCTAATTTGGTACGACGACAGCTATAGATAGCTGCGACGGCAGCACAACGAGTACATCGTCTCACGTGGCATGCTGGCCTTGTGGAAGCTTACACATATCCCGTACGTGGCGGCTCGGAAGGCCATCGTCAACACCCACCAGGTTGGAACCCGCCAAGCCTGTATCGTCTCTGATTTAGAACGGCAACCGGGACGACGCAGCTCCGAAGAGATCGCGGACTCCGATGGTAATAATACTAATTTTGGTTGGCGCTGGGTATGGGGGGGCACTAAGTTCTACCCCAGCCCTTACCAAGTCCCTGCGAATTCTCTGTTACGGGATCAAGGTTATGTCTTCTGGGATCAGACGCGGTTGGAGGGGATTCCACCGTTTTCGGCCCCAAGGGCGAGGGAGGGGGATTTGGACAAACTACCGCCAGGGTACAGGGATCACGCAAACTCTCCGGGCGTGGAGGCTAGGCTCGCAGACTTCGAAGTCAATGTGCATGTTGTTGGCATGATCGCAGACGATATTATGAACGAGTCTCAGCCTAGAGACGCGGAGGACAATGACAAGGCTACGGATCAAACGGACCCCAAGGGGCTGACCGACGCTGGTGGTGAGAAGAATACCGAGGGTGGGGAAGCCGTTGGGGATGCTGATGATGCCGAAGATTTCGTGGGTCCTGATGGGGGTTCCCTATGTGATACATTGGAGGGAGGGACTGAATGGCTGCGTATGTTCTCCAATCTGAAATGTACGTACACTATCTTCCGGACCTAGAACCATGATTCAGACAATGACAGAAACCTGAATGCTACCCACTCCCATTCCGTGGGCAAGCCAGATACCTTCCTTTAGAGGTTGGCCGCATCAAAATTCCTCACAAAATTATAATAGAACCTCACAGCTCTGAGATGGTCCTCAATCTTGATCCGTTCATCAACGGTATGGATATTATTCCCCTGCGACCCAGTCACACTCGGCGTCCAGCGATATACATTCCGAGACAAATCTAGGCACAGCATTAGCAGAGCCCCCGATCACTTAGAAACACGCGACTCACTTAAGTAATACGCCGTATCCGTGTTTCCAGTCATAATGTACCCAACCGGCACAACTGTCTTGTCCTTTACGACAAATGTGTGCCGAATCGTTCCAGAGAAGACATCCCAGACGGGTCCAGTCGACGGAGATACAGGCGCAGCTTCACCCTTTCCTTTAGCCGTGATGGTGAGCGTTCCATTATAGTCGACCTCGAATTGATCGCCTCGCTTCTCGATGATGCCAGGATAAGTACCATGGTACTCGGTATCACCCTCATACGCATGGACCTTCAACCCGTACTTGTCCACGATAGCCGAAATAACCTCTACAGCTCTATGCTGCACCTGAACAGGTCGCTGATGCGGCGCAACGCGGTAGTTCACAGAAAGCGTCACAACCTCCGGCATCGCATTGATCTTCACGCCGCCACCGATGATATCGACCGCCTGGCTCGTCTGGACCACAAACCGCGCAAGCGGACTTGTCGCCGCGAACTCGCCCGCCAAGCCCTCGAGATCACCCTCCTTCAGCAGCTCCTCAATCTTCGGTCGTGTATTCGGCGAATAACGCGCCTGACACGTTAGAGCGCGATGCACGGGACTGTCCTCGATAATCGCCGGCTCGTACGGGTTCCTCTCCAAGGCAACCACAATCTCAGAGATAATCCCTATACCCGTATGCGGCAGCGGGACAGAACTATGTCCCCCGCGCGCACGAAGTTCAAAATTCAGATTGACATGCCCCTTCTCTGTAACCGCAGGAAGAACGTAAAGCGTCTTATCATCCAACGGCTCCGCCCCGAATCCACCTTCATCGAGAATAACAGCAACACCATCATCCCCGTACCGCTCCGTAATAACCTCCCCAATGGGTCCCGCACCACGATTACTCGAACACTCCTCGTCAAACCCGAACGCGAGCAACAACGTCCGACGCGGCTTCCAATCCGATTCAGTAAGGAGCCCCTCAACCGCAGAGAGAATCGCCGTAAGACTATTCTTGTCGTCGGACGCTCCGCGGCCCCAGATATACTCGCCGTCGAAGTGGGCTTCGAAGGGCGGGTATCGCCATGTGGACGCGTCTGCGACGGGGACGACGTCTTGATGCGCTGTTAGCAGGGTTGGTTTGAGCGACGTGTCAGAGCCAGGGAATGTGTAGAGGAGGCCAAACGTGTTGATATGGTCGATTTTTGCATACGTGTGGCTTTCTCTTCTGTTAGTCCATGGGTCATGGCTGGGTGGTCACCGACTTACACGGCAGGATATGAGTCGTTCAGAACGCCGAACAGTCTGTAGAATGGCGCCCATCGCTCGTCGGCACCGATCTCGCCCAGATCATCCCAGCAGACCGAGGGGACTCGGACAATCGCTTGGTGCCGCTTTACCTGTCTTTCCAGTGCCTCATGCGAGGTGAAGAGGCTCTCTGCGGAGGGGACCCCGTCGCGTGCGGGGTCGAGAACGGGCGGCAGATCGCACTGAAAATTGGAGCTTGGGCTTGAGGTTCCGAGCGGTGTCTGCTCCAGCCAGGGGAGGACTGAGGCTGCGGCGGTTATTCCGCTCGCAAGCAGGAGATACTTAATAACCACCATTTCTCCCAGGTCTCTTGGTGGTCATGGTTTAGTTGGAGGATGGGGAGGAGGTTTGACAAAAGATTGAAGAGTTGGAGTCGCCTGCTGCAGCGATCGCCGGTTATCGGCATTAGGTCATCGCCTCTAAGATGATGTTTGCTTTTGTCTCCAAGGAGAGTTCCGAGCTCTGCATGCATTGCGCCATGTTAATTTCGCTCCCGCTGATACACCAAGCATTGTGGCTATTTGTGGATGCCATATTGTTGCCCTCGAGTCAGCTCCACCCGGTATATCTATACAAAGTACCCCGATATATATCCGCCCTTGCTCATTCTCCAGCGACAAGACGAGGTAGGATACTCAATCAACGCCAACTATTATTTAATCGACTTCCCACTTTGTATACTTTATGACACGACTGGAGCACTTCTGGCCAGAAGAAGCTGTGTCTCCGAGAGCCCGCAGTACGAGTCATGATTGCGGTAAACCGAAATAAGCAGCGCAAGAGGCGCGTAAAGCTGCTTTGGACGCTTGGCTTTAGGGTTGGACGGACCGCGGCGCTAGTTCCCGCATTCCTCGAACTCTCAAAAAACCTTGTTATGTTGTTTGTACTCGCTCTACTAGGAAAGGTCATTGCCCCGATCTATGCGCGGTACGCCCCCGGCTAGTGTACAATCACCATCTACTTTCACAGACAGGCGATGGAGGGTAGTCTCAGAGACGCTTCCACTGGGGTGCCGCCGGCGAGGTGATAGCATACATCCCTGTCAAGGTGAAGGCCACCAAAGCATACTACTGATGCACGTGGGACACGCACAACATGATCTCCAACTATTGCGAGATCCCTGGTTGCGCTCCCTCTTGTTTCATGAAATCGTCCGAGTTTTCCAATCAGCATGCATCTGTCTAATCGGTGCGGAATGTAAAGAAAGACTTTTGATGCTCGCGGAGAGAAGATTACTGGTCCATGCCCCTTGGGCTGGGCACATATCATCCGAACCCAACATTGCACAATCTGCCGCTGGGAGTCAGAGCGAGCGCTATAAACATGCACATTGGTTGCTCCTGTATTCAATGAATAGCATCAAGGATCATGGCGAACACAAGCAAAGTTTCTCCTGGAGCGGAGCAACTCCCAGAAGTAAAGGAGGCGGCCACAACCGTCGACACAACCCCTCTTCCGCACCTGGACAGCAAGGAAAGCCTCTCCTCCATTGAGCCAGTGTACGATTCTACCGCGGACGAGTTCAAGAGCATTCCCGAGTTGGTACGGACAGTCGTCGGCTTCGAGGACGATCCATCCACTCCAGTTTTGACCTTCCGTGCTCTCCTCCTTTCGTGCATCTTCTGCGTCCTCGGCAGCGTTGTCTCGCAGCTCTCCTAGTGAGTCCATCGCATTGTATTGCATTACCACTAGGTCCTATCCTTACATTGAGGTATCTGCCAGCTTCCGCACAACATACGCACCATTCCCGGTCTTCTTCGTGATTCTCGCGTCTGACCCGCTTGGACGCCTGCTTGCGCGGTTTCTACCGAACTACAAGGTGCCTCTGGGAAAATTCTCGTTTTCGCTCAACCCGGGGCCCTGGTCAATCAAGGAGCATGCGATTGTTGGTATTGCGGCCAATGCTGGTAGTCAAGGGCAGTGGGCTAGTAGGTCGGGCTACAATCCTTGGTGGACTTTGCTAAGTGTTCAGCCTTCCTGCCCACCAATGCGGCGTTGTATTATGGAATTACCATGAATCCGGCGGTGGCATTATTCTTCGGATGGGTAAGACATTCCGACTTGAGCCAGCGTTCTAGCTGATCAAGACACAGGGGGCGTCGCTACTGGGCTTCTCATTTGCTGCAATGGGTACGTACGGACTGCAGCCTGGACAATAACCCAGACTAACAAACCAGTCCGCACCATTTTGATCGACGATCCGGAATTCATATTCCCTCTGTCCCTGCAACAGGTGACACTCTACCGAAGCATGGACGCACAAAATACATCGGCCAAGGCAAGGGCGCGACAGCAAATGAAGGTACGGGGCGTCATATTCCCACCCAGATTTACTCAGCTCACACTGCCAGCTAGGGCTTCTGGATCTTACTTGGGGCCACGTTTGTCTGGCAATTCCTCCCTGAGTATCTTTTCCCGTTTGTTGCCTCCCTAGCTCCACTCTGCTGGTTCGCCAGTCGCAGCCATACGGTCAACTTCATTGGGCCGGTCGCGGGGGCATGGGCTTGCTTAACATCACCCTCAACTGGTCCAACATTACCTCGACCGTCGTCACGTACCCGTACCACGTGCAAGTGATTGTCTTCGTGACGTTTGTTATGACGGCAAGCTGGGGATACTCTCTTCACAGTGCACTGCTAAACCCTTCTTAGTGTTGGGTCCTGATCCCAATCGCCTACTTTGGCAACCTCTGGGGATCGCCAACGTACCCCATCATGTCGAACCAGGTGTTCCAGAAGAACGGGTCCGCCTATCCGTTCAATGATCTTAGTATGTGTCCTGTTCGTGCTTGCTTTGTAGTGGAAACTGTGTGCTAAAGTGCTAGTCTACCTCGACTCGAACGGAATGCAGCACGTCAACGAGACAAAATACGATGAGGTAGGGCTCGCCTACTCTGGCGCTCAGTATACTTGGCAAATGTTCATGGTACAGCCTTCTTTCTCACTCTCAACGGCTCGTAGTAACTTACAGAATGCTAGTGGGTTGCTTCATACATGTCCTCCTACGTCTGGTGTGCATTCTTCCTCGGCCCGAAAATCTACAGGATCTGGAAAGCAAGAAAGCAGGCAGGAAGCTACCACCAGGACCGCCTGAGCCGCATCATCCAACAATACCCCGGCCTGACTAAACGGTACCCTGCCTCAAATCCCTCCCATCAATCCCGAATTCGCGCAGCTAACACCGCAGGCAGAGAATGGACGGCTCTAACCCTCATCCCCATCATCATACTCCTCGCCGTCGTCGTCTCGGGAAAGATCTACATGCCCATCTGGACATACTTCGTCGCGCTCGGCTTCGGCGCCACCGCAATGCTCCCCATGAGCCTCGTCTACGCGCTCTCCGGCTTCTCCATCAAAGTCGGCTTCTTCAACGAGCTCATCTACGGCTACATGATCGATGCAAAGGGCTCCTCGCGCCACCCGCTCGGCCAACTCGCCTACCGCATCATCTCGGGGAACGTCTGGTACGACGCGCGCATCGTCCTCGAGGACCAAAAGATCGGGCACTACCTGCATCTCCCGCCGCGGCAGGTCATCGGCATCCAGATCGTGGCGAACGTCCTTGCGCTCCCGATCAACTACGGGGTCATGCGGTGGGTCCTCGCGACGAAATTCGACTACGTCAGTGGGAAGGAGAAGGATCCCCTCGGGCAGTGGACGGGGCAGGAATTCCAGTCGTATAATACGGCCGGCATCCAGTACGCGCTCATCGGGCCCAAGAAACTCTTCGCGAGCGCGTTCTTCAGACCGATCCTCTGGGGCTTCCTGGCAGGCGCCCTGGCCCCGCTCCTCATCTGGACACTACATAAGCGATTCCCCCGCGCGCGCTTCGACCGCTGGAACACGACCATCTTCTTCGCGTCCGCGGCGACCTTCTACGGGAACCTGAGCACGGGCCCCTTCACGACGTTCCTCGTCGGGACGGTCTCGAACTTCTACCTGTACCGCTACCGCCGCGTGTTCTGGAATAAGTGGGCGTATATTAGCGGCGCGGCGCTGGATACGGGGTTTAATGCGAATTTGCTGTTTATTTTTATCTTTTTGGGGACCACGGGGGTCAAGATGGCGTATTGGTGGGGGAATAATGCGGATAGTGTGGAGCGGTGTTTTGCGTTGTAGGTTTGATGGGAAGTGTGGATGGGTCTAGGCTAGGACTTGCGGTTAAAGCTTTTATATATTTACAGTGTTGCCATCCTGTATCTACTCCGATACCAAACTGGTTAGAAGGTCCGGGAATGTCGGTCTACATAGCCCTAGCTGAGGAATGAGCCTAATCTAAAATGAGACTTCCATATACCATCGAGCTGGCCCTGGCGATTCGAGGTACAATTCCGGCCCAGGAAGCTCCTGTAGTTCTACAGTACGTACGGCGTTCCCCAGTGGGCCGTTTGCTTGCCTTCGTTGCCGTTGTACCTCACACCACGTAAAGTCGCCGGCCACTTTACCAGAACAAATGCAACGCAGGTGACATCGAGTGCGTATGTCTTACAGCAATCATCCTCAGAGGATCTATCCTGTTGTGCCATATGAGATTGCCCGTCCGAGGACGAGGACGGTACATACATCTAGTATTGCAAGCACGGCTACAGCCCAGATACGGAAACTGAGAACCTACGCGACGGTCGAGCGGTGCACAGGCCCAGGTCGACGGGTTGACCACTGAGAGCAAGGATCTGGCCGACACCGCAGAGGCTGACATAGGCGGCTTCGCCTCAAAGCCCGAGCGAGATGCCCGGCCGGGGTTTGCCGCGCCGGTGGAGGTGGATGCTAGAGACGTGGGCTCTGTAAGGTTGCGGGAGAGATGCCGTATGAACCTGCTGACCCTGGTACACATCAGAGGCCGAAGGCTAGTCGTCTAGGGTAATCGCGTCGATAGTGCCTAATGAAGCTTTGTTGCCACAATATGAAGAAATGCCCTATTTCTCTGTAGATAATACACCACAGCTAATGGGACCACACATTGCTAGAGCTAGAGCACTTCAGCAATCGTGCTTCCTCGCCGATGCGCCCTGGAGACAGGTCATTCCAACCAACGAGGCTGACTCACGTGATCCATCTGAAGCCCTATCTAACATCGCCGTCCAGATTCCCGGTCTTTAGCATGGCCTAGGCCGTCCTACTATACATGGCTTACTTGTCACTGAATAAACCTAACTTTCAGTACGCTGAAATTCCAGGTCTGGCGCTAGACCTTCTCGGACGAACCAGGCAGCGATGACCCCTCTTCGTCTACATACTGCCCTAATACGGCATCTAAGCGTGCATTCCACCATATAATGCTAGTGCCACTTGCGTACTATTGCTGCTAACTTTATATGTCGTGGCTACTGGCCTAGCTCTTTGCCTCGGAAGGTAAGTCGAGATTAATCCAGGCGTGTCCATCTCCGTCCGCGTACAGCACACTCAGGTCGAGGCAGCTGGGACGCTACACCAGGCACAGCGCTCTAAAGGCCAATGAGTAGACCCACGCGGTACCTTGCTCCATGATGTCACTGTGCGTTACGCGACCGCGATCCTCATGAGGATCCCTGAATGCTGGAGCTTGGGGTTCTCATGCATAGGGCTATGGGCGGAGAGCATGCCTTCTGCTTTTGAGCTTTCACGCCTTTATGCACTGTGTTGACTCATGGAGCATGGTGTATGGGAAACTCGTATGCTTTATGAACAGGATCTAGCCCCCATAAGACATGCCTAGGCCCGTCCACGTGTCGCTTACCGTGCTCGAGAATAGCAATGTGTCCATCTACATCCGGCAATAGCGACAGCTCTCAAGCACCAAACCAGTAACATCTCCAACTTGATCCCGACTGTCGACCCTCCGTCTTCCGTCGGCAGCCAACGCCTAACCATTAGCGTGCATCAAGCACGCCTTACATCTAGATCCCGCTACCATCGGCCCATCGGCGTTTACATTCCTGGGCCGCACACGGACCAGTCCGCCCAGCCCTAAGTCCCCCAGGCTTCCCCGGTCCGGCCCCCCTAACGCCGAAAATCGGGTTTAAGCATCTGACACCATCAAAGACAACAATTGCCCAACATGTCGCAAGGCGAGGGTCGAACAAGAGCAGCCAATAATACTCTTGAGCAAAGCTTGTGTGCGAAAGGAAGCTTGTCCGCGACATCTCGGCTCCCGCGCTCGCGAATACGAATTGGAAGTCTACGGCCTGTGTTTGGGCTTCGCCAAGCTTCGATGGCGTGTGGATATCTCCGAATCGTGTCAGATGGCGCTGGATTATGAATATGTGCTTCTCCGCGGAGGACATCCTGGGTCAGATCCGGATCTAGGTGGTTTCCTTGGGCTGAAGTGACTTGATAGGGTGGTGGAAGTGCCGGATACGCATGGCTCCCCTAGTATCCCCCGCACGCATGGGTTGTACGTAATGCGTTCCTGCAAGAGCATCAACTCATTCGGCCTGTTGCGCACGACATTAGCCTCTGGAAATATGTCACTTTCCGATGGAGGATATAAAGACACGGCAGTTTGCCATGTTCCAGGTACTCTGCCGATCAGACCAATATCAAGACTACGCCTATCGAAATGGCCACAGACGAACCGAAGACGATACCGATCTCTACCGCCGAGGTGGAATCCGACTCTCGCGCAACCAGCGACGGCGATGAGTCGGATAAGGAGCAGAGAACCGCACCCGCTGGAGGGAAAAGTACATTCAGCTCTGCCGAAGACCACCGCTTCTATAGGCCGATTGACAGCTATGAGGGATTGCACCGGTGGGATCCGCATTTTGAGTGGACGCCTGAGGAGGAGAAGAGGATTGTTAGGAAGGTACAGCGCTCTCCCCCAGGCTGGTAACCCTGGACACCATGAGCTGATGAAGGTGTATAGATCGACGCCCGTGTATGCACATTCGCCTGCGTAACCTTCTTCGCGCTGCAGCTCGACCGCGGAAACATCGGGCAGGCCCTTGCAAGCACCCTCCTCGAAGACCTCAACATGACCAGCAACGACTACAACACGGGCCAGACAATCTTCCTCGTCTGCTTTCTATTAGCTGAACTCCCCTCGCAACTCATCTCCAAACGCATCGGGCCCGACCGCTGGATCCCCATCCAAATGGTCGCGTGGAGTCTTGTAGCTGCTTGCCAGGCGTTTCTCAAGACAAAATCCGCGTACCTGGCTCTTCGTGCTTTGCTCGGTCTCCTCGAGGGCGGGTTCATCCCGGATACAATCCTCTTCTTATCTTTCTTCTACAAATCCAGCGAGTTACCGAAGCGGTTGACATGCTTCTGGATCTCGTACACATTAACCAGCATAATTGGCGCCTTCCTCGCCTTCGGCTTCCTGCACATCAAGGACTCAAACGGCGGCGGATCGTGGCGCTACCTCTTCGCCTACGAGGGCCTAATCACCGGCGTAATCGGTATAATCGCCGCCTTCTGGATGCCCGCCTCCCCCGTGCAAACCAAGGGCGGATTCCGGGGCAAGGACGGCTGGTTCAACGAGCACGAGGAGAAAATCATGGTGAACCGCGTGATCCGCGACGACCCGAGCAAAGGCAGCATGCACAACCGGCAGGCTGTGACCCCGAAACTGCTCTGGGAGTCCCTGAAGGATTACCACATGTGGCCGATCTACGGGCTGGGCCTTATCTGGATGATCCCCACGACGCCCGCGACGAATTATCTCACGCTGCAGCTGCGCCAGCAGGGGTTTTCGACGTTTCAGACGAATTTGCTGGTCATACCCAGTGCCGTGCTGGCGATTTTCACCATGATTGGGACGACGTGGTTGGCGGAACGCACGAATCAGAGGTTGCTCTTTGGGGCGGGCGTCGAGGTTTGGAATTTGGTCTTGCTGATTGCGCTCGAGACGTTGCCGGCGAAGAGTATGCCCTGGCCGCGGTGGGCGATCCTCACGCTGCTAGTTGGGGGTCCCAATATCCATCCTGTTGTGGTAGCGCTCACCTCGCGGAATGCCGGGTCCGTGCGGACGAGAACCGTTGCGTCGGCGTTGTATAATATGTCCGTGCAGCTGAGCAGTATTGCGGGAGCAAATGTGAGTTCCTCCCTGTATGGATATGGGCAGGGTGACGGGAAAGCTAATCGTGTCTCCAGGTGTATCGAACGAACGACGCGCCGTACTATAAGCACGGGAACAAGGTGCTTATTGCTCTGGCTATGACGAGTATCTTCCTCTTCGGCGCCGCGAAGGCTTACTATGACTGGAGGAATAGGTATGTAACCCCAACGCCCTCTCCCTGGCTTTATGTACTGACAGCGCTAGACAAAACGCCGCGAAATGGCAGGCGTTGACGCCTGAGCAGAAGGAGACGTATCTGCGTGAGAATCCGGTCATGAACAATAAACGGTAGGTCAACTCCAAGCGCTTGGCTCTTATACGGCTGCTAACGGTTTGTAGAATTGATTTCAGCTTCGCGTCTTAGGATAGCACGGGGGCAACAAGGTGGTCGAGACGTGGGTGTCTTGGCTGGCTATGCGGGCATCGTCCTCCCGATTATATACTTCCATCACGAACACCGGGTTCATGGGCCTTGAGCGCTACCGAATTAATATATAACATCTTAGATAGAGATCATGGAAATGGGGAATGAATAGAGTACGCTGTACACTCATCCATGTTTCTAAACAACCCTCAATATCTCACCGACAATTCCTGTGTGGTCTGTTGGCCGCAATCACGTCACCCTCGCTTAAATGAGGTTATACCACTGACAAGACACCAACCACAAACTTCTGCCCCATCATATCTCTGCATCAATCACGCCAGGTGCGACGGCTTATGAACAAATCCCTATTTACTCCAACGCCATTATAAGCAGAATGCCGGGTTTTGCTCTGCTCCCGCACAGCTCTCGACACCGTGGAGTCGGATCGCGCCATATCATCAGTCAATTCGACCTACTCCAACAATCGCTCCTCGCGTATAAAGCTCGCGACATAGCCTAGAAATGACAATATTGCGGTCTCCCACGATTCTCAAAGTCTCCAGGCAAAAACGCTCGACAAAATGCCCCCGCGCTACGATTCCGTCGCCATAATCGGCACAGGCCCATCCGGGATAAGCGCCGTAAAAGCGCTCTCCGACGAGAACGTCTTCTCCCAAATCCGCGTCTTCGAGCGCCGCGACCGTCCAGGTGGCTTATGGCATTATGATCCCATCCCCGACGTCTTCCCGACGCCCGGTGTCAACTCAGAAATCCGACCAGCGATCCCGGAAACGTTACCGAGTTTCACGGAGCCTGTTGCTGAAGATCTGACTGCGAGAACGGGTATCCACGATGCGCTGGATAGTAATGTTGGTTCGGAGGTGATGTCGTTCACGCACACGGCGTTCCCGGAGGTGAATTCGGCGGTTCGGTGCGGCAGCTTGGGAGGGCGAATCCCAGTCGACCGTACAGAATTGTTGCGGGCTATCTCGAAGACATACTCCGTCCCTACCTCGATCTGGTCTCATTCAGCACGACCGTCGAGCGCGTTGAGAAAATCGGCAGTAAGTGGCGAGTCACAGCGCGGCAGCGCGGTCACTTCCATCGGAATAAACCCGCCGAGTACTGGTGGAGCGAGGACTTCGATGCAGTCATCGTCGCGAGCGGGCACTACAACGTCCCGCTAATACCGGAGATCGAAGGGTTGGACCAGGCGTTCAGAGCTTTTCCAACTGTGTTTGAGCACTCGAAGAGCTTCAGACATGCAAATGAGTATGTGGATAAGAGGGTTGTTGTTGTAGGTGGGAATATCTCGAGCGCGGATCTCATCGCCGATTTGCATGCTGTTGTGAAAGGCGGGTTGGTGCTTTCGCAGCGCGGGAAGAATGAGGCGTTGCATAATGTGTTTTCACTTCCGGGGGTCGAGGTTAAGCCGACTATTGCGAGGGTTGAGAGTTCAGCCACTGGGACTGGAGTGAATCTGACGTTTAGCGATGGCTCGACGGTGGAGGAGGTCGACAAGGTCATTTTCGCGACGGGGTATAAGCTGTCATACCCCTTCCTCGTCCCGGACGTCGTCACACCCAGCAACCGCGTCTCGGGCTTCTACCAGCACATCTTCAAGATTGGAGATCCCTCGCTCGCACTCGTCGGGCAGGTCCGCGGGGCACTCAGCTTCCGCGTCTACGAGTATCAGGCTGTCGCGGTAGCTCGCTACTTTGCAGGTCACAATGGAAAGCCGCTCCCCTCGCCAAAGGAGCAGGATGATTGGGAGGTTGAGAGGCTCAAGTACAAGGGGAACAGTGCCATCTTCCATGAGATCAAGCCGGATTTCAAGGAGTACTTTGAGTGGTTGCGGGAGTTTTCGGGGCCGGCTGTCAAGGGGACGACGGCGTATGCGTTGCCAGTATATCAGGATAACTGGGCAGAGCTGGGGTTCGCGATTTTGCAGCTCAAGGATAAGTATTGGCAGGAGATCAAGCGGGCTGCGGAGAGGGTGTCTGCGAAATTATAGATGTGTTGCCAAATGATTTGGTTCGATCGATGCATTCGTATACAATACCCTCACAACCCAGAGGTATTTGCCACAAACAAGGCCAGTCTTAGGTTTCCGGGTCGTTTTTTTGGGGCAGCTTTCAACACGTGTCCATGGAAGTCTAAATATGTAAATCAACTGAATACACATACACAGTGCGGGCAGAGTCATGAAAAATGAGGAAACACGCTGTGCCAGCTCGCTGTCTCGTACACAGATGCCGGCATTGCCGTGAAGCAGTAAAAGATCAGAACAATAATACCGAGCCGGCATATAACATAAGCAACGGCCATGACACTGAATATCGCGTACAAGGCCCTCAGCATGGCCTTGGTCCACACGCTCTCAGAATCAACGAGATAGATCATACAGAGGCCGATAGGAGCTGCGAGGGGGAAGGTGATCAGTGGGATACATGCTGCTCCCAGACTGAAGGCTCTCCACAGATTGCAAACCACCGGTGAAGGGAATTCCCAGTTCCAGGCGATGAGATGGATGGCGGAAAACGCGACCGCCGAGGTATGGAATACCACCGATCTTGCAAGACCAGGAGACAGTTTTCCTTTCATCAGATCCAGCACGCCGAGGATATACTCGAGCTCCAGGTTCGTGGTCAAGGTACGTTGCTTCCTGTTCCATGGGTTGAGCGTCGAGCGAATCTGAGAGACCGTTTCTGGATCCGAACAGAGCAGGCGGGTGGGTCGTCGCACATCAAATGGTTTGCACCACCAAAAGCCATACATGATAAACGCGCACACTGTAAACGCGAGGGTGGTAAGTTCAAGCTCGGTCAGTGGTAGGCCCTGTGATGCGCGCGCGATGCTCTGGACAATCAGCCAGGTACATTGCAGGACGGCAAACGCTTTGGTCAGTGGATCCGATTTTGCCTGGTTTTCAATGTCCTCCTCTGTAACGCGAGGAAAGCATGTAGCACTCTCTGTCTCTTGCGTGATGGTTTTGAATATCGACAGAGCAACTGGATCTATCAGTTCGTAATTCTCCATAGCTTCGGAGTTGAGGCCGGGGTCCGGCTGCCGTGACTCGGTCTGGATAGAAAAATACTGCAGTTTCTGCAGCAGACTACACGGGGTTGCGCCTTCATCTGACGTGTCCGCTTGGACTTTGACCTCGTTCGCCTGATCCGCCTCCTCAGCGGGAGCGGGGACAGCGATCACAAACCCTCCCATGAGGGCGTAAAAGGCATGTGTGACGGTGAATCCCGGCGAACCAACTCTTGTGGTCAACTTCCAGGCGTGCCACCACTCATCAGCAGCCATTGCAATTCCAAACTCGGGCGCAATGGCAATTATACACATCCACTTGGCTAAGCGGCGGATAGCCCGCCAGCGGAGCGCCGTTGGCCAGTATGGCAGCCATCCCCAGAGCGTGTGCCATTGCGCTTCGCTCTGTTCGTGGCTGGGAAGGTTGAAGTGCATGCATTTCCAGGTACAGACGAGGAAGATGGCTCCGCAACTCCAGAGAATGTCAGAAGTGCCTCTGACATCTGCGGAGGACACCCATCCAACGCGACCGGGGTCTTGGTGAGCAGATGTGTCGTTCTGAGCGTGGGCTAAAACGGGTAGAAGAAGGAAAAGATGGACCGCGGTCGCCATGTCGAGAATGGAGAAGCTGAAGGGATGTAGAGTCGGGACGGTTCAAAAAGGTTCGCAGCTGAGGCAGCCGGTCGTGCCATTTATATGTCCACGTCAGCCGGTCATCCGGAGCACGATGCTGGGTCGCTTCCTGCAGCCTTTGCTTTTTCTGGGCGCAGCTTTGCGGCGGGGCTGGGCCTGTAACGACTTCGCAGCCTCGAGCAAAAGAAACCGATCTTGTGCTATCCACGATGGGAAGGTCCTCATGGCTCATGCTGTTAAAGAGGCCAGTTCTGAAGCAGGCGTATGGCACTCGCGGGAATGGTGATAACCTTGAGGCCGTCGGCCGTCCAGTGATTATTCCCTCGGCGGATCTGTCATTCATTCGACAGCCTGATTTGCAGGTCTCGGCAGTCTGCATAGCCTCACCTACAGTAAGGAGTAACTTGCAACCACAACTGAGGCAGGAGGAGCCACTCCAAGTGGCACACGCACGTGCCGCCCCGGGCGATCAGATCGGTCGCTGCCTCGTTCGTCCGAGTAACACGGGACTAGAGCAACAACCAACGAAACACTTCAACTTCAACTTCAGTTCCAACCTTCAACGCATCGTCTACGATTCCTTGGCTCGATGGTCATTCCTTGTATGTTATGATCTATCTGCCTCTCTAGAACCTACGGTCGCTAACTCAATTATCGCTCCCAGAGGCCTTGACCTCGTCATTCCTCAGCCTCGCCATGTACGCCATCTCCTCCTCCGCCCCGCGAACGTTGTGTAGGTACTGTTTGAAGTTTTGCGACATGGAAACAACCTGCCGGAGGTGGTCGTCGGTAAGTTCGGGGACCTCGTTCCCTTCTTGCTTTGCCTGGTAGCATGCGAGAGCAACGGCGGTTTGGAATGCTAAACATCGTCAGTCTCAGGCCGATCGATCTCTCAGTTGCTACGTGGACCTACCGTTACGGATCTCGCGGCCGTTCCATTTCAGAGCCTGCAGATCTTTCGACTTCCGAACAAACTCCTTCGCGTCATATGAGCACCGGATCTCCTGTCCGTTCATCTCGCGATTTCGAGATAGCTTCTTGAAGTGGTTGTCCCAGATCTGCTGTCGTGACCCCTCGTCGAGAGGATCGTATCCGATCTGTACGTGGATTCGCGACATGAAAGCTTCGTCAAAACTGCCGACGCGATTCGTCGTCAGGAAGAGGATACCCTGAAAGTAATCGAGGGCGCGGAGAAAGACTACAGCAAGTTTAGCATCCAACGGGTGTGACGGCGACAGTGTGGGGAAACTCACTCGACACAATGCTGTTTCGTCGAAGATCCTGAGAGGAACGGGCTTCGAGATAAACATCGGCTTCGTCCAGTAGAACAATGGCGTTCCACTTCTTCGCATCACGGAAGAACCGAAGCAGGTTCTGCTCGAGAGCCTCCGGCTCCTGGCCTAGATCGGCGGATGTGATACTGAGCAGGGGCCGACCGGAGTACTCGGCAACGGATTCTGCGCGGACTTGTTAGCTTCGTTCAAAGCTCTGCATCAGGGATAGAAGCTCAAAGAGCACTTTGTACATACCGGCTGTGAGTGTTTTTCCTGTTCCTGGTGGTCCGTGAAGGAGGAGGATTTGTCCTTCCCCCTTGCCGCTAATGAAGTCCGAAGTGAAGGTCTGTGTGTACCTTCCACCATAGATCTCGCAAATCGCCTTTATCATATGTTTGTTGCCCTCTGGCTTCATCACGAGAAGGTCGATTATGTTCTTCTGGATTCGTGGTGCTTCGAGGCCCGATACCTCCAAGAGATCTGGATCGTGTTGTCAGTGCCCGTTAGATGTATATGGAGTGGCGACCTACCCCATGCACGATCCTTCAGCACAAACCCATAGACATGCGACCAGCAAAGCAAGTACTGATGGTCTGTCAGGTCAGTTCTGGCACTCAGGTCAATATCGTCATAGTCATCGAATCGACGACGCTGGATGCCGTGCTGATGGGATTCGTTCTCGTGGCAAGTCTTGCATGGGCAACTCGGTACCCGGGTTCGTTCACCCATCTCGACGCCAACCAGACCTGTCACCGGAAGCGGGGGCTCTCTTTCATCTTTGTAGTCACCTGTACTGTTTCCTTTGAGGTACCAGGGCTGGCTGGTGTGGTCGACCACAACCCGTGCTCGAGTAAACTGTCCTAGTTAGAGTTCTACGCTCACGACAGAACACTAGCACGCACTCACCTCGCGAATCCCTTGTAACTTACTCGGACCGGTATACTCGTGGAAGGTTGGCTTCTTGACCATTTCGACGAAAGACTTACCCCGTTTGATGAGTCTCTGACGCAGAGGTTTCTGAGGATCCTCATCATCGTGGAATTCAGTCGGAAATACTGGCAGCGACCGAATCTCGCGTTCGCCATCAAAGACGGGGATCATAATCTCCTTCATGGAGCGCGTCAGGACGATACCATCGAAATTCAGGTTCCAGACCTGAACACGATACGGCAAGATTCGCGACTCGGGAGCCGCCCAATGGGGCCCTCCTGTACACCCCTCAACCACGTACGCATTCAGATGTCCCTGCTCTCTCACATATACATCTGCCCCGGGCTTTAAGAGAAGCCAGAGCGAGTTGAACTTGGTCTTTGGGATGGAATGGTGCCACATCAGTTCCGCCTCCTCTACGGGGATGGGGCTCTCGTCGTGAAGGTACTCCAGGAGAACATCGATGGCATCCCGGCAGCTCTCGCTGTACTCGGCGTCGTGGGTCTCCTTCACCAGGTCGCGATACTCGATCAGTTTCTGCCGGTAATGCCAGAGGTCGGTGAATGGGTAAACGAATCGGCCCTGCTCAAGACTGCTGGTGATATCCCTCCCGCGCCATTTCTTGGAGATAAAGGTGTCCGGAACAGCTTGAAAGCTGATGACTGCTTTCAGAGCGGCAAGCAGCACCTGCGAGCGAATGTAGAGTATCGCAATCCCCACGCTATCGATCCTATTCTCGACGGGCGCATTTGGATCTCTGTTATTGCAAGCAACCTCTCTCTGCTCCTCAAGCACCGTCCCCGTCGTATCGGTGCCAAAGTCCTTTTTGTCGGTAATTTTGTCTTTGAATTGCTGTTCGGAGTGATAGACAAGGTCGCCATCGTCGTCTGGTACAAAGTACTTTGCCAGGTACGATACCTTGGGGACTTCCTCGTCCTTTACGGCCTCTTCCCCGGCTACGGGGGGCTCGGCGGCTTTTTTGGCGGCGCGAACCTCGTCCAGGATTCCCCAAGCGCCTTCGAGCAGGATTTTGAACTCCCACCCTGGCGCTACCAGATCCTGCCAGTGCTGGGATAAGATATACGTCTCTTCGGGCTGGATCTTGATAATGGAGAACGCGCCCTCGGGGCCCTCGTTTGTTTTGTCGAGGAGTTCCGCGTATTTATCTGGGAGATAGCCGTCGACATAGACAGTTTTGACCAACGCTTTGACTCCCTGAACGCCATTAGCGAGGGACATGACTATTTTAGATATCGCTTACACTCCAGGTCTTGGCTTCCTCGTATGGGAAAGTCCATCGAGTGCCGATCGGATCAACAAAGATAATATGGTCGGGTCTGTTGGTTCCGCTATCATCGCTCGACGTCGCTTCAGCAGCGATCGGTTCATCACCCACATTTTCTGCAGGCTTCGTTTCCGGTTCATCCAGAGTGCCATCTCCATCCTTTCGAGAGGGATCCGTTTCTTCCTCGGCGGTAGCCTCGCTGATTCCCACACCACTGTCCCTGTCCTGTTCAACGATCGGTGGAACGATTTCTTTCTTAGATCAGCAACAATTCATATCCATTGAGAGTCCGCGCTTCCTATGGCTGTCTCTACCTTTGTGCTCCTCCACTTTGGCTGTCACAGGCTCCTCCCCGCCTTGGACCGGCTGCACCTCGCGACTTTCGCTGCCAGCCTGAGTAAGGACCTCCATCGATGTCTTGGTATGGTTAGGTGGACGAGGGAAGGTGTGAATCTCCAATACCTGCGATCCAGACGTCTAGTGATTCCAGTCAGATTCCCTGCGCCCCGTCGCTTATTAATAGCATGAAACGTTCCCCGCGACCCTCAGCTCAGAGAGGCTGGAATGTGCTTGGTGACAAGCCACGTCACAGGGCGGGTGGTGGTGCAGTTAGGGCGCTTCCAGGGCCAGTTAAATCAGGCTTTC
Organism: Aspergillus carlsbadensis; assembly: GCA_025688815.1. Classification (NCBI taxonomy): domain Eukaryota; kingdom Fungi; phylum Ascomycota; class Eurotiomycetes; order Eurotiales; family Aspergillaceae; genus Aspergillus; species Aspergillus carlsbadensis. The sequence goes on from MU628276.1 coordinate 48,134, forward strand.
CTCGCGCCAAAGGCTCGACTAGTCCAATACAAGACGCGCCAAAGAGGATCGCAATCCTTCGATTAAAAACCCCCAAGGCTATTGTCGCATCAGTTTGTCCATTGCCCTGGAGGTCCGGTTGCTTTGAACGATTCTTGATTCCTTAACCCCCTGAACATTTTTTGGTTCGGTTCCAGCGGCTGTTCTCGGAACGTTCCGTCTCCCTTGTTATTCGGACCCTGACCCAGTCTCCTCACAAATCCAAGAACTTTCCAAACACTAATGCAAGCCGTCACGAGATTCTAGCCAATGAGGATAAGAGGCTAGAAGCGAAACAAGTGTACTGTGGTCCGATTCGCTACCTAGGGAGAAATGCGGGCTGGCGGAAGTTCAGCTGGAGGCCAGTGCTCTTTTCCCTCCAATGGACTCGGGCAACAATGCCACTTGAACAATCCCTGCTCGACGACAGAACTGTCGCAATCATGCATCGCGGGGTTTCTCGTCAGCATAGCCTGAGTCACAGCCACAATCTGTGGCTCAGTCCATCCTGTTCGCTGCCTTCAAAATAAGCCTCATCCCCTGCCGACGTTCGACATATCGTGCATTGGCTTTCAAGGCACCGTGGCCACCACAATGAGCAGCACAGAACAGATGTCGCCGACAAAGGTTGTACGCCGGTTTACCGAGGAGCTGGAACCGGCGTCGGATCTAGCGATCCAGACGAAGGAGTTTCAGAAGAATCTGGATGACGAGGTTGAATCGCGAGATAGGCTTCGCATGGATCGCTTATATCACGGCCAGCCTGGACAGCAGAAGTATGTCGCTGTTCTTTACCCATCTACCTAGCATATAGTACTGACTGGCACGAAATTAGCAGCACATTTACTGGCGTTGAGATCGCACGGCAGGCGCTTCAATCCAAATGTGACGAGTTCTTTGCTTCGCTCTCGCAGAAAGAAGCAGCAGAGAAGAAGAAATCGTCCGTTTTGCGATTTCGACATCGGGGTCAAACGGAACAGAAGGTCGCTGTGCAACTGCGCGGTAGTGGTGAATTTACCGTCGGACAGGTCAATAGTATCACGAAACAGCTCGAGACGCAGTGGAGGCAGTCGAATAGCAAGGTCGGTTGAATTTTATGGATTCAATCCAGGGAATGGAGAGATCAATTAACGGCTCAACAGGTAGCGACGAATTTCATGAAGGTCTGTCAGAAACTCGACGGGCATAAGCAGATCTTCCAGTGGTTCCCAAACCAAACCTCATATACATCGACGCTATGTGGCGCTGTCGCCATGATTATTCAGGTCTGTACAGTCCATGACTTGTTCCTGCTCTTTCCAGCTGTCTAATCTCTTTTTGAAGGCCACCGTCAGCTACTCCAATATCGCCGAGCAACTATCCGGCTATGTCGCCGAACTGTCCGAGTGCATCGGCATCTGCACGATCTGGCTAGATCTCTACCAAAAGCCCAGCATGCAGAAGCGACTGTCGGATATCTATACGCAATTCTTCGATTTCTTCATTAAGGTCGCAAGCTGGTACCTGAAGCCGAAGCCGTCGCGATGGCTAGACTCGTTCAATGCAAATTTCTCCACAGGCTTCGAGAGCACGGTTAAGTTGATCAAGAACTCAATACAGCTTATCAGCGAAGAGGCTCAGATTCAGAATGCGTTCCAGGTTAATGCGATCGTCCCGCAGATCGACCAGTCGCTCGATGCAGTCGAGGCGAGGATAATCGCGCAGGTCGTGCAGACGCGCAAGGAGACGAATGAGGTTGGGAGGGGGATGTATAGTCTGCTTATGGAGACGGCGAGAGAATGTAAGTCGCGTTTGCCATCTAGACATGAAAGCCACTTGCTAAGCCTTCGTTAGTGGATTGTCTAAAGAAACAGGTACAGGAAATACATGCACTGACAGGATCACCACCTCGTAAAATGATGGCCATGGCACCTGGCCACGATATCACTGAAACGATCGAACTTGCTCATGGAGTCTCGCGACGGGAAGCCGAGCATCTCTGCGACCACCTACAGTCAATGATCGACCACGTCGGTGGCAGCGACGGGATAAGGCTCGCCATCCAAGCCGGGAAGCTTCTCGCCGAACCAGTTATGGTGCAGGTCCTGGGCAAATGGACACAGGCGACATCCGGAGACGCACAGATCCTCTGGATAATCAGTCCCTACGAGCTCGGTCCACAAACAAGCGCACAACTAGCTGCCCTCGGCGTAATCTGGACCGCAATCCAGGCAAAAGCTCAGTTCGTCTCGTATATCTGCCAGCGCCCGCGGTTCGGGGCAGGATCGCAGTTTAGAGCCACCGAGGATAAGGTGGGGGTCCTTGCGATGGTGCTTAGCTTGATTCGCCAATTACTCCAGTTCCAACCTGCTGAGGACAACGTCCTCATTCCAAAGGAAATGATCGATACACTCACCGAACCAGTCGATGAAAGCTGGACTGCCGCAATGCGCATCCTCCATATCCTACTCGAACACACACCCACCCTCCGGTACGTCATGATCTCCGGTTTAAACCTCTTTGAGAGCGGAGCACGCGACATGTGTCAGGAATTTGTCGACGCCCTCTTCGCGCATGTTAATACTGTCGACTGGCCGTTAAGAGTGCTGTTTACGACGTCGGGTCAGTCGAGGGTTCTTGGGCAGAGTGTTCCGAGGGAAAGTAAGGTTTTGTCCAGTAGTACATTTCATCAGATGAAGGGAGGCATAATGTATCGGGGGTTGGATATGGTTGAGTGACGAGAGTTGGTCTTGCGCGTTCATTATTGTAGCATTAAGGCATACTTGCATTGTCCTTTTCTACCGTTGACGAGATTGTTCGGCATTTCCATAGAACGGAGTAAGCATGGTAGCTTTTAAGCTTATGTTCCAGGATTGCCGGATATGGAACCCTGACCTCGACTGTTCCTCTACATATCTTCCCACTTCAATGATGACAGTTACTCTGAGAATGTTAGCCAAGCGTGAGAATCACTGCACCACTCGCGCATTCAACCCCTTTTAGTGCAATCATCTCTGCCAGCGCAGTTTGCGACGCCGCCACGGAGAGTCAATCCGCCAAGCAAACCCACCCCCGTCCCCAAGGCACGAAGGCACGAAGGGCAGTAGCGTCAGAGGGGATTCTCAACGAATCATATCATATTCATGACTTTATATCCGGTCAGTTCGGACTTACCGGCGAAGGAAGGTGCGACCCGTGCCCCTCCGACGCGACGTGGGTCACGCCTACCATCCCGGGTACATAGAAACATGGAAAGAACGACCTGGGGAAGGAGCGATCGACTGGGCACCAGCTTGGCAGGTACGAGTCGGGGTCGCTCTTTCCTTCTCTGTCATGATACCGACGATGATGTGGGGGGCGACCCCATGTATGACCCTCTCTCCATACACCCTCTCTACATACGCTGTGCGTGACTATTCCTATTAATGAATGAATGATACATAATGGAGATGATCTAAGCTGCGAGAAGAGGGGTAAACGGGCAAAATGAACACAACTGTCTTTTGGTCGTGTCTTGCAGCGCGCATAGTGGGATATAGCTGTGATTATAGTTGGATACTTCAAGACGGCATGCATCTTTCTACTTATCGCAGTGTCCGAGCTTGTTACGTCTGTCTTCAGCGGTCTAGAAAGAAATCTGGCGAGAGTGTATTCCATTCTCGGCCCATACTTAGCGAAGTCGAGTCCAGAGTTACTATCCCTGGTTTCGTTCGACACCGCATGCTACATAGAACTGCGAATGGTAATGTCAGGCCCAGTAGGCAGCTGCCAGACAAGAGGGATGTCAATGCGGTGGTGAAATACTACTGGTTATCATTAATCCATCGCGGCACACGTAACACCACGCGGCCTTCATCTGGGAGACCACAGCCACAGCCATGCAATATGTACATATACACCTATAAGTAAATAGAAAGATCCCTCGCTAGCTACGCTTCCGATTAAACCATACAGAAGCAAACCCAACACCAACAATGCCCAGCACCATCGTACTATACTAATTCAGGCACTTTGATAGACCTGCAAGCCTCGCTTACTCACCTGCAATGTGAACAGTACGGCGGTAGTCACCCCGCAGCGCGTCGACACCGCTGTACTGGGATGTCCAACATTTGTAGATGAGGCCCTGGTATCTCAGACCGTTGAGGCCCGGAAAGATCTGCGCCTTGTACATTTGTGCGACTTTCTCGGTGTCGACGATCTCCTCGTACGGGCGACTCCCCGTGCATATTTCGTAGATCAAACAGCCGAGCGCAAATAAATCTGTCTGGTAGCTCCGTGGCGCCAGAGGCGACAGTCGGTATCGGTCTTCCTCTTCAACCAACGCCTGCAGTTCGCCCGTGATGGACCCGGCAAAGTCGCACAATACAAGCGAAAGGTCGTCGGCGACGAGAAAGTTACGCGGGCTGATGTCGGCGTGGATCACGCCGTGCGCATGGATCAGTGCGATGGACTCGATTGCGTCGCCAACCCATCGATCCTGGGTGTGGCTGTCTATGGCATTGTGCTGGAGATATCCACGGAGGTTTCCAAGTCGATGATATGCGAAATGAAGGCTGTCTTGTTTTGTGTCGAGACAGTCGAGGATGCGAGGGTGTTTCGGGAGTATTTTGTAGATGGCCTTTTCGCGGTCAATGCATTGCTCCGAGATGGACTCGAGATAGCGGGTATGCTCAATAACATGTTCACTGCATCCTCTGACATCGTGTTTGATGGCTGTTTTGATGACGGTGCCGTTGGTCTCTAGAAAGATGGCCCCGGCTGATCCCAGGGCGATAAATCGAGCCCCCTCGGGCTGGATCAACAGTGGATCGCCATTCATGGTGGGAATGGGACGGAGTGATTGCCAACAGAGATCTAAACAAAGCAAGAGTGATTAAGGGGGGAGTACAGGTGGTATATCAGGTGACTTGCTCTTTCGCGCACGCACCTCTTGGATCTGACATGGCGGCATGTTGATGTATCACTCACGCGAAAGGGCCATTGAAGCTGCATAAGCCAACCCCAGTGCCAGCCTCACTAGGTACTAACCCCATTCTTATCCCCAGCAAGATGCCTTTCTTGTTTTGGTTCGAGTCGTCGGCTACCACAATGGGGCTCGTGCAGATTGCTATACTCAATACTTGCTATTAAATAGTCGAGGTTTCTGCTTGGGAAACAAGAACGATAGCTCGCATGATTCTTGATGAGTTTAACCGATACCAGGAAGTATGGTCCTTTATGCCTCAAAGGTCAGCGTAGGGAAGAGAAAAAAAAAAGGAGATAGAATTCCAAGCAAACCCTGAGCTCGACCAAATCTCGCTCGGGCCTCTTCCATGGGCCGACCCAGACCAAAACAACCATGAACTTCGCTTCGTCTTCATATCGGATGGATATAGGCGGTCTCTGGTGATACATTCACTACGCCGCTTGATTTTCACCATGCCTTGTAACTCGTTGACTGGTCCGAGAAGGTCTATAGACCAGACAAGCCTAGCTATCAACTACATAACTACAATAAGTGAATTTGTTCGGCAATGCACAGGTAGAAAGCAGTAAGGTAACTAGTATCTCAAAGATACACTCCAGCGGACCTGTCCTCCTTCCCGGCTCCCCGAACAAACAGTCTACCTCCACCTCGCCTTCTCCCTCAACCCAACGCTGGCACTCTGAAGGATCTGAAACATCTGAATAAACGCAACGCCCTCCGTCGTCCTCTGCGCAAAGAGCACGCCCATGAAAACATAAAACAACGTCACAACAATCACCAGCGCCGTCTGCATCGCCTGCAACGTGTCCCCACGCGAGAGATACAGCCCATCCTGCAGTTCTAAATCATCCCTCGAAAGCGAATCACCTAAAACCGCATTCATAGAGGACAACGTCCCCAGGACTGTCGCGAGCGACAACGCAAGCGAAAACGCACTTAGCGCTAAAATCAACACTAGGACACCCTTCCAGGCCCTCCGTCTTGATGACCCCGCGCATGCGGCGAAGAGCATTGCCCCGCTGATCGTGAAGAGGATAACGTGGATTACTGGAACGGGCCAGTGTAAGACGTCGTCTTGTAGGTGGTTGACAATGGGCAAGGTGGTGTTTAGCTGGTCTTGCACGTACTCGAGTGTGCTGCGGCTGTTGAGGTCGAGGTTTTCCCAGAGGGATTCGGAGACGTCGGCGAGGTCTTGGTCGCGGAGAGAGGCGAGGCAGTGGGTTGCGACGCGAGAGGAGCGGTTTCCGCCGCTGGAGGTTCCCATCTCGGGTTGGGTGACGGTTACGCAGCCGCCTGCAGTAGGAAGATTGATTGTTAGTGGAGGTCAGAGTTAGGGTTAGTGTGGGTCGTACCAAAGTAGCCGAAGCGGAGGGAGAAATCATAGGTGTCATTGGTATGGAACTCGGCGAGGTAGACGCCCTTAATTGCCGAGGAGCTGTTGATGCAGCCGATGGCCACGAAGACTAGATTGTCAGTATAGTCGTTCAGAGTGTGATGGTATAAAAAACTCACCACCCAGGACAATTGCGGCCATGTATGTGAAGACTGCAAAACAGGCAAGGGCACAAGTTCCGCCCTTTCTTTTCTTGCCTACCATGTTATTGTAAGTATTGTTCAATGCTGCAGTCAGCTTTGGGGACAACACGTACCTGAACCGTAGACTTCTGACGCAGCCATATAGCCTGAAGGTGGGTGAGACGGAGTCTGAGGGATATGAAGGGAAGACGTCGATTGCTTGACACCGTTCTTCTTTCCCTTTTTACCTCCGGCCTTGACGCCTTTCTTGCCCTTCTTACCTTTGACTCCGGGTTTCTTGGGTGTCATGGTGTCTAGTGAAGAGAGTTCAAGCTCAGGGCAGGCTCTTTTCGTTGCAGAACGAGTGGCTGGTTCAACACTTCTCTCGCAGTTTAGGGTCTGACAGTCTATTATATACCCTATCTCACCACGTCTGCCAGAAAGCACGTTGCACTCGGCTTCCCGCAGGATAACGACCTGCCGTAATTCCCAAGCGATCAACACAGCCATCTGTTCCTCTTTCTTCGGTCTGAATAATGTCTTTTTGTCACCCAATCAGATGGGCCCAAGTCGGCGAGGGCTCGGCACCTCCGAGAGTTTAGCGCGGGTTAGGGTTGGCACTAAAGGCTATGCTTATTTTCTCTTTCGAACGGCCACGTCTCGCTGCAGCAGAAAAAGCAATTCATTGAGTTTGGTCGCCGACAAGGTTTCCATCCTTTCACAATCACGCAGCGTCCTCGCCCCAGATCTTTGTTTGCCTGTGGACCCCAGTCAGATGCATATTCGTTAGCCGTCCAGAAGGAGGCCGGCTTGTCAACCCGGCGAGCTACTCCGACCACCAGCCCCCACAAGAAGCCCGAGGGCGGGGCCGTGTAGCACTCGAGGTGGACGCACGGGGACCCTGGCGTGACCCTTTCCACCGGGTCAGGCTAAGACACATCTGCCCACTTTGTTTGTCCCTGCGCCCAGCCGTCAGCCTTCTCTCCATGCGGTCTATATTTGGACTCCACGAGGCTCTCGAGAGCGTCCGTGGGCAGATCTTCCTGCAAGCGGCCTGAATCCCCGTTGACTCGTGGCTCTGGCCCCTGAGAGCATGGACGTGTGACACCCAATATTGAGGGTCCTGCCCGACCCTTCCTCGGTACATGCAGGGTGGCTTTGGGGGCAGAAGTCAATTGATAAAGACCTAAAATTATCGATCGCTGGCGCACAAAGATTGGATATGGTTCCTCTGGCTAGTGCAAGGCTCTATTCGAACTTCTTTCAGCTGAGTCTTTCGGAGAACAAGGTTCGATTGCCATTGGGAGACGATCAACTGTTGAGCCTTTGATGTGGAGTGCGATGATCTCCAGATTAGGCGTTATTGACGAGCCAAGGAGGATACACTCGGTCCCGGCCCTCGCGGTCTTTTCATCGTCACTTCTCGGCGTATGGCGAATGCACTTCCAGGTCGATTGAGCCTTTGGCGGCGTAATTGGTACACACGGTTGGCGAGATAGTCAGAGGTCTCGAGGACAACAAACCCAATGCGGTAGGCGGCAAGGCTCCGGGCTGCTTAGTACCATGGTTTCAGCCCCTTAGCAAAAGAAAGTTAGATTGAGCCTCCGCGACGCAGAAAGTGTCGTGTCGGGCTCCACGCGGCTGTTGATCGAGACTTTCCATGTCCTTCGTTCCTTCTTCATGAGACACATTCCTTCCTGCTACCCTGCAATCCTAATCCTGTACTGCACTCGAATTTACTATCCCTTCATGGTTTTGCTTTACCCTCGATTAAAGCATGAGCACCGTTGTATAGTTATCTTTGATACCCTGTTTCAGTACACATAGTTTTACAAGTCCGCTATGGCAACCACATCTATGCCATATACCGACGGCCCAGCCCAGTCGGCTGGGCTAGTCTGCCTGACGAAGGCCCTGAAACCGGAGAAGCATGTTGAAGCGAAAGCAATCGACATTGTTGCCGTCCACGGTCTCAGTGCGGAACCAGGTGTGAACATCTGGCAGGCAGTCGACGGCACCCTCTGGCTTCGCGATCTCATTCCCAAGGATATCAAGGGAGCCAGAGTATTCGCTTTCCACTATAACGCTCAACCACTATACGCGGGACAGCAAGATAGTCTTGAGAGTACCGCATCGACTCTGCTGTCTGCTATAGCAGCAGCGCGACAGGATATCCCTTCGACTCGACCCCTGGTTTTCATCTGCCATGGTCTTGGTGGGCTGCTCGTTGAATCTGTATGTTTCCGCTCGCATGTTCTGCTTGATAGGTTCTCTTTAACAGTTGACCTCCTACTATCAGGCTCTAAACTACGCACTCACAAATCCCTCAGCCTACCCTGCCATCGAGGTCGCCGTCAAAGTGGTCGTTTTCCTCAGTTGCCCACAACGCCCATCTGAGGTCCCATGGCCGAGTATTCTCATAAGGTGCGCCGTGGATGGCGTGAATACCGGAAGGCCTGTGTCGGAGACGACATATCGTGGAGTCCTTGACTGGTTGAATCAGCAAGCACAACACCTGGAGAGCATCCCAAAGGACTTCAAGAAGAATGCATCTCGACATAAGATCAAGGTCGTTTCTTGTTACGAACAGATTCCGACTGCGTCGCAGCCACAATGCGTAAGTCTACTCTAACTTCCCATTGGTTGGTATGATACTGACTTTCCGCAGAGCCTGGATGAATATACTGGAGCACTTGGTCTGAAGACTGAGAAGGTTCAGATGATGGGCGGGTGTGATCACCACTCTCTCGCGGCGTTCTCGAGCAAGGAGGGTGCGAACTACAAGTTCATCGTGTCTGCGATCAAGAAAGCTCGCAAAGCCGCTGCAAATGCCTCCGAGCCCGCTCCTCCCGCGGCTCCTGGAGTACCACGCGACATGCAGAATACTGAGCCTGGTAAGCCATCTCTTCTCGCGTCTCTTAGTACAACTTCTAACTTGAGTAGTATTACCACCAGGTCCTCCACACCCGGTCCCATTACCTCTGCCCCAAGCTGCACCCTCATTGGCTATGCCGACGCCGCTCTTTGCGGGCGGCACATCTACACATTCTACACCCTCTAACGGACAGTCTGCCCCTCAAGGACCAGGATCCATCTTTACACAATCAACATCAAGGCATTCGGTGTCGCCAGTGACACCCATCTCACCGACCTACTCGATCGACCCAAGCAAGATGAAAATCGCGAGACGCCCCGTCGGCCTGCCACCCTCCAAGAGATCATCGCCAGGAGGTACACCAGTTGCAGCCTCCATCAGATCATTGTCTAGTGCCTCCAATCACTCAGGACATGCTTCAGTGAATGCCCAGCCGCTTCATAGGCCAGGCCCGTTGCGCTCTGTCAGCCAGTCCTCGGTGATGCCACCATCCAACATGCCCGCACATGCTTCTACGAGGTCGCTATCGGACACCTCGCCCATTCCATCACAGCTACAGCCCACGTCAAATCAATTGACTCACCATTTTTCACACCAGTCCTTACCAGGTCAGATTGTTGAGGATCCCGCACAGGGCATTGTACCCTTGAGACGGCAGTCACGGGTCAAGTCGATCAAATCAATCGACGGACTTCCTGAAGGTGTTGTCGTGCAAGCACGGAGACAGACTTTAGAAACGAGAGCACCGCCACCAGACGTTCAGCGTGGTATCGAGCTCCCACAGAATCATGCCCATCATCCATTCTCCGGCGCCACGCAGCGCCCACCAGGACCGATTCCAAACCCGCCCCTTGCGATCCAGCAGAATACCGCAGTTCAACACACGAGGTCTGTGAGCCAGCCGTTGGCGCAGTATCCAGCTGTGCCACATCCCCCGCCTACAGCGCGATTCATGCACTCGACCCATCCGCCACACCAGCTATCCAGGCCACCTCTTCGGCAGCCTCCGATGCCTCAGCGTCCGGGACATGTTCAGGCCCCACAGGCCCACTTCCAGCCCCCGCAAGCCCTAAATCCAGGGCCGGCTCAGCAACTGCCACATTCTAATCCTATGCAGATGGCGCGTCCACAGAATCCGGTCCAGATCGCCCCTGTTAAAACGAAGAAGGCGAAGAAGACACCAAAGGTATCGAAGAAGGAACAGAGGCAGCTTGCACTACAGCAGCAGCAGCCACATCCGCAAGGGGTCCCCCTTCAGCCTGTACAGCCTAAAATTTCAAAGAAAGAACAAAAGCAGCTGCTGAAGCACATGGGTGCACACCCACCAATACAACCATATCATCCGCCCACCGGCGGCCCTCTCCAGCGCCCGATGAAGACATCCGCAATCAAGCTGCCCCCAGCCCAGACGCCTCTCGGAGCCCCAAACCCCCCAAAGCAAGCCCAGGCACACCCTCCCCGCCCTCTACCTCAATCTGCACCTACACACGGACCGTCCCTAGACAGAGCTATTCAGCCGACAAAGCCAGCTAAGAAACCTAGCCTCTTCAGCCGAATGTTCGGTGGCTCAAGCCATCACCATACGCCCTCTCCACCGCCTAACCCGCACGCACAGGCATCTGGGGCTATCGGCCGTCCTCTGCCACCTTCATTTAGCGGACCGACTGGGCCCGGTCTGGCTGGACATCAGCCTGTGCCAATGCCAAATAGGCCGCCGAAGCCGAAGGGTGGATCGGGGCCTGGGCATGGTTTCGGTTCTGGCTGGGGGCATAATCATCCTTCTGGGCATGGGAGTGGGCATGGGCCTTATCATGGGCCTCACCATGGTGCCAACGGTCCAGGGCATGCTTCACATAGTCCGCAGGCTCCGGGCCATGGTCACGGGCATAGTCCAATCCATGGGCAGGATCCACACCACAGTCATAGCCACACCGGAAGCCATCCTGGCAACCATCCTGGCAGCCACCATAGCAGCCCCAACTACAGCAAACCCTCTCTACACAGCCATGCCACTAATAACAACCACAGCCCTAATGGGACCGGGACAGATCCGAATGGCAACGGTCCGGCCCAGACGACATCAATTGAGAATCCGCCTTCGACTTCTCCTGTCTCACCTACCGAGCCTGGCACTGGGTTCTCTAACATTGGGCCGGGTACGGTTGGTGGCCCCGAGCCTAACGAGCCGGGCGAGCAGACGAATACTACCAACACCAATGTCAACGCCAATATCAATGGCCAACAGTGGCCTGGATATACCCCGACAAGCTACCCACAAGGCCAAAATCCGACGTCGCCTGGTTTGAGTGACCCTCAAAATACTGGCGTGAATAACCCGCCTGCGCCTCCGCCATACCCTAATGGCCCATCCAATGGTGGCTTCGATCCGAGATATTCCAATCCCAACGACCCGATTCACCCTGGCTACTCCAATGCTACTTCTACACAGCCATGGAACAACACAGGCACATACGATCCTAGCCATCCAGGCGACTACGATCCACCGTACAACCCAGGCTTCGCTGGGAACGATCCTCAAAGTCAAAGCCAGCCCCAGACAGGAACTTATGTCTACAATTCAGGGCCATCAGGATCACTCGACGGGTCTAATCCATGGCAAACCCAACAGGCACCCTACGGTTCTAGTCCCGGTCCTACCCCCGGCCAACCGGGTGTGTACGATCCTACGGCGCCAGGAGGGACGGACCGCTCCATCACCGCTCAACACCAGCCTGGGGGGTTCTATCATTTTGCGAACGCGAGCCCAGCTGGTCATACGCCGTCTGGCCAGCAGCCGCCGGGGGCGTATCAGGCTACTAATGTGAACCCCTCCGGTGTTGGTATGGGGGGATTGATTGCTGCTGGGGTGGGTGGTGCGGCGTTAGGGGGCCTGGCGGCCGCGGGCATTATGCATGAAGTGCATAATGGGAGTGATGGTCAAGATGAGACTGAGGGCGAGGACGAGGACGAGGACGAGGACTCAGATGATGGGGAGGATGGAGGTGACGATGATACTGATGAGGACGGGGATGACGAGAATAGTGACGATGAGGATGGTAGTGATGACGATGAAGACGAGGATGATGATGAGGAAGATAGTGGCGAGGACGAGGACGAGGACGAAGATGATGAAGGTGGAGCTGAGGAAGGCGACGATGATGATGGTGATGATGAAGACGAAGATAATGATGAGGACAACGATGAAAATGAAGACCAGGACGACGACGACGACAACGACGACGACGAAGATGACGAGGACGATGAGAATGAGGACGATGATGATGAGGACGATGATGATGAGGACGATGATGATGAGGACGATGATGATGAGGACGATGATGATGAGGACGATGATGAAGATGATGAAGACGAGGACGAGGACGATGACGGCGCGTATAGCTACGACGAGGACGACTACTAGGTCCTCAGTGATGCTGCTAGACCTCGCAGTTTCTTTCATATATGCTCTAGAGTAATTGGCGGCTCTATACTGTTCATACTTTGAATACTATATCATTTTTCACGTTTTGACCCGATGCAAAATAGCTGTCTTTCGTGTCCAGCCTTCCAGGAGCAGCCGCCACAAGTTTACATCACTAGCCCATGAAGCCTTCATCAAATAGAAGATACTTGGAATCGGCTAAACATCGGATTGTGTCCTTCCTGCCCATTTCTCTCCACCAAGCTAGTCTTCTGATAGCCGTTGGGGCGATGGTCCCCGTTTACATAATGGGGACTCCATTTGCGAGACGGCTAGCAATCACGCTATCCACCCCCAATGATACCACAGCCGAACATCATCGGTCATTAGAAGCCAGCAACACCTCATCGGCCATTATATCCACGGAATTGCCTAACGCCGACTGTCCCGACTATCGGCCCTAGTCCCCGGCTCTTCGATCTCCACTTATTAAGTCGCTGTAACGCCGACGTACATGAGCGGACCGCGCGCGCCTGTATACCTAATGTAGTATACATGCCAACTCTATGAATGACTGGTACGGAGTAGATTCTTGTTGACTCACGTCACTTGCGATGCTCTCGCGGTTGTGTTGACTTGGAACATTATGTTGCAATATGTCGTCAGTGAGGGGTTGGACAAGCCTTCTCGAGTCTTTGTCCAGTGAGATCTGATACGGCGCGCTGTATACCAATGGGTGAAGATGAATGTGGTGGGTATGCAAACTTGAAGGTTGATGGTGCAATTTGGAGAGAGCGCGGGGGTAGGATATATAAGAGTCGTCAGAGTGAGCTTTCTTCAGATTCAGATAGCATTCTACCTTCAGCTGTATATCCTTACCAACGCACTTCATAAAATCGATTCAGCACCATGGCTCCATCAATCGAGGTCGCTACCCACGCTCCCGTTCCCAATGTTGAGGCAAAGCTCGACTCGCAGAAAGCTGCGGCTTCCTCTGGGTATATCCGCGAGCCTCTCAAGTACTCCGGCTCACTGGATGAGTACAAGAGCTTCGAGGTGACTCCTGTAATTGGCAAGGAGTTTCCCGAACTCCAGCTCACGGATATCCTCAACGATGAGCAGAAGCTCCGCGATTTGGCCATCACTGGTACGTTATCCGGTTTAGTGCGTGTGAAAAGCCAGCTAACGTTGTCTTTAGTGTCTCGCCGCGGTGTCGTGTTCTTCCGAAACCAGAGCATCAACTCTGATGACCAGAAAATTCTCGGTCAGAAGCTGGGCGAGCTAACCGGAAAGCCTGAGACTTCCAAGGTCAATACCCGTTGGCAGTTTAGATAACTGGTTCGAGGGGGCTAATGATGATTTCAGCTTCACCGACACGCTGTCAACAACGCCGGCAGGCAAATCACTGTCAATGAGCATGGAAAGCTGGACGATGAGGTCTCGGTCATTTCTTCGGAGACTAACCGCAAGTATTATGGTGACAGGTTCGTCAACAACTCTCGCCATCTTGCCAGCGAGGGGTGGCATGCCGAGTAAGTCCCTCAGTGCAATGTCAGGGCCATGCTGAAGCTGTTGCAGTATCACGTTCGAGAGGGTTCCCTCCGATTATGCCATCCTCAAGATCACCCACTCTCCCGAGGACCAAACTGGCGGCGACACCCTCTGGGCGTCCGGATACGAGGTGTATGACAGGCTCTCGCCTCCGATTCAGGCGCTCGCTGATACTTTGACCGCCGTTCATCATCAGGTAAGGCCACCAATGGCGGATATGTCATAGGCGAGGTTTAACGAGCACAGCCATCGTTCAACAACATTGCCAAGCAGCATGGTATCGAGCTGATTAAGGGAGACCGCGGAGCTCCTGAGAACACTGGATATGACTTCAAGGCGAGCCAGTAGGTTGCCATGGATGTTTTACTTGGCACGTCTAACACAGTATAGCCCTCTCGTCCGGACGAACCCAGTAACTGGTTGGAAGAGTCTCTTCGGAGCTGCGCACCAAGTCGACCATGGCTGGATTGAAGGTGTCACCAAGCGCGAGAGCGAGATTCTGAAGCAGTATTGTACGTTTTCCAAGGCCGAGTTTGATCAAATGTGTGGCTGATTTTCATAGTCCGTCAACTCATTTCCGACAACCACGACCTCCAGGTACGATTGAAGTGGAACACGAATGATCTTGCTATTTGGGACAAGTAAGTGGTACCCAGGACTTTGTATTTTAGCGCACCTTGCTAAATATATTTCAGTCGCTCCGTCTTTCACACCGCAACAAAGTAAGTATCTTGCTTCGTTTCGCATAGTAGAAAGTACTGACATATGACAGTGATTTTGATGGCAAACGTCAGGGTAATCGTGTAGTCTCTCTGGGGGAGATTCCTTACTATGACCCGGCTTCGAAGTCAAGGCGTGAGGCGTTGGCCGCAGAGGCGTAATCCTGTACAGTGGGGAGTACGAAGGCTGGGCTGTAGCGCTCACATGCTCATACATAGAAACACTTGTTTTCAGCCCGCTCCGATGTAGTGCCATTATCAATTGAGAATGATGAATAAATTTCGCGAAGTTGCTCTGTTCTCCATGCAAGTTGAGTGCTTCCCAAAGTGGAAAGTAGTCACGTGATCTTTGCGTTCCATAAACACAGACAGCTCATCCCCAACTCTCCTTTCCCGAAACTCCAACACAGAGCACCGTTCAGGATGACCTCCTTCCATCGGATACCAGAATGTCCTGACAAAGGTACGTCACCAGCTCCTCAAGCACCTCCACCTTCTTTTCCTTCGTTTTGGCGTTGGTTAGCTGCCGACACTTGTCGCCAAACAATGCCCACACCGGAACAATCTTTGGGTCTTCCCACTCTTGATATCTGCCAATGTTCTTGAATGCCTTTCGCATATTTGATTGATCTCGTAATAGGTCTGCCCAATCTGCATACTTCTCATTCGAGCCGGCTGAGTGAACACACCTCGCGCAGTAAATTATCAACGATGCCAGCCCCGCGGCGAGTGCGGTAGAGACAGATGACCCGTTGTGATACACGACTGGTTTCGCTGAATGTGCCCTTTGCTCTTCGGCAACCTGGTTTCCTGGCAGGTAGTACGTGATGGAATTGCTATTATTCGACCCCTGCTCTCGGTCCGCCAAGGGACCTGTTGGCCCGATCCGCAGAATTTGGGCCGGTGCTTGACTGTATGGGAGTGTGTTGTCCGCGCTGACCCGAAGATCGTCTGCCGCAGAGCAGATCAAGAGTCGCTTGTCCCCTTCCACCGCTTTAGTGATCGCTTTTCGGAGGAGCTCCATCTCATATTCAACTGCCGACTTGTTCTCTCCTTCCCCGTCAGATGAGACGGTGGAAGCCTTCGTCCTGAGATACTCGAGCGCAGTTATTGTCCATGACATTGAAATTATATCTGCACCATGCACCACGGCTGCCTCGATGGCATCGGCTGCGCTCCTCGGGCTGATGCTACGCGCGCCTTCTCCGTGTATATATGACGGGCTGCTCTGGATCTTGATCACGTCGAGGACTATCCATGGATTGATTCGGCTGATCATGTTGGCCATAATTGTTCCATGCCCATTGGTAGATTTCCACCAGGGCTCATCTTCCCGTCCGTTTCCGCTATAGTAACTGACCCCGGTGTATTGGGCAAACTGATGTGGGTTGAACTCGTTCAGGTCGACTCCGTCATCAATAAGGGCAATCTAGTAGAAGTGGTCAATATTTGTACCCCTTGATCAAGCGCACGGGCATGCTGCCGACCTTCACTCGTTTTGGTTCTCCCACTATGCCTTGGCGATGAATATCGAACAACGCTGTACGGAATTTTTCCATGGTCTCAATCCAGGCATGCGACCGAGGTCTCTCGAGCTGTTCTCCGAGAAGTGAATTTGCCTCGCTTCCTGGTAGAGCACTTACGACGACGCTGCCTTGGTGCGGGTGGATCTCAACCACAACTGCCTCGTGGGTTCTTGTCTTTATCAACTCCTTGAACCGATCCGTCATATCTTTCCTGCGCTCCCGGCTCTCCGTGCCCTTCAATGAGGCTCCGATTAGTACCGGCTCTGATTTGGCCGCGACTCTTTTCTCCTTATGTACTGCAGTTGCTTACCTGGTATGCGTGCAAAGTAACCTTTTCCAGCATTCCGCTACTCCTATACAGGAATGGAATACCATTCTCACTTGCCCAGCCATAAAGAACGGCCTGGTTTCCACTCCAGTGAAGGTGAATATGCTGAACCATCGGTGCGGCCCACACGATAATATCCAGGTTGATGTCAGGCTTATACCAATTCCTGTCGTCAGCTTCGTCAGCGGGAGAGTGCAGCTGTCAGGAAGCTTCGCGTCACACCTACCACACTTCCACTTCCAATGTATGTCTGGGGCTCCCACCAGAGTACTTATCAAACCCCTTGATAGCTCGTTCTATTGCCGTATCTGTGTGGGCCCACTCTTCCCCGTTATCCTCTACCTCAAGCCGGAGGATCTTTCTTACATTCACTGCAATTAGCTTGTCGAATACCTCTACTAGAGTGTCGCGCCCTTTTCCTCTAGCATCAAGTGCACGTGTTTTGAGTTGCCGCTTTTCGTTCGCACTGTATGGCGCCTGGAGGGGCTTGGTAGTCGTTGATGAGCTCGAAACTACGCGTGGGATTCGAACGTAGGATAGAGTATCCTCAAATCCACCTGCTTTTGATATGTTGTCGATCAATCGAACCACATCAGCGACGTCTTTACCTCTCAAATGGCTCGCATCGAAGAACAAATTCTTGTCTGAGACCATATACCCCGGTCAGCACATCGCCATTTTCCCTTGACCACACCCTGGGTGCTTACCAGATGCAATCTTGCCGTAAAGCAAGTCTTTAGCCTCTCTGTCTGGCCTCGTGCGAATGAAGTAGCACTTCAAGAACTCTCGTATTTCAGCTGATACCAAGTTTGCCTCCTCCCATGACCATGGGACCTTCTCTGGAGTGCCTTTCTTAGCCGCAGAAATCCCAGATTTTATGTTTAGGGAGATGTGCTTGGGTTGTGGGTTGCTTTCAGGGTCTATGCTAGCCGTCGGTCTCCGGGACAGTGGTTTTGGGACCAGGGCAGTCTGACCTTCGGTTCCTGTCAATGCCCCCAGTGGAACCGCGTGGTTCTGTGATTCCCGCTCTGCATGATTGCGTGCCGCGTATTGTACGTCCCGTGGTGCGCTCGGGCGGTTCATCTTGGTTTGTGAACTCTCGTCTGCACGACTGGAGCCAAGGTGCCGCCCTAGATTGTCAATAGGCGGCTTACCAGCGTCGTCTTTCGTATGAACGGGAGTCTCCTTGCCATTCCCTCTCCCTTTTGTGTTTATGTCTTTTGCTGCCTGCTGTGCCGCCTGCTGTGCCGCCTTCTGTTGTGCTGCAATACGCGCTTTTCGACTAACCCCCTCCGTCCGAAGATGACAAAGGTAAGGCGACTCTTGGATGTCATTGAAGAGGACTTTGACCTTCTTCAGAGCGGGCTCGGCCCTTTCGACTAGTCCCTCAATGATCTCAGTGTAGTTGAGTCTTCGGGGAATAAGACATAGTTTGTACTCCAAAGCGTGATGAATTGGTGTGTTTCCCTTGATATCTCTGGCAACTAGTGACTCAGGTATGGCGTGCACTACTAACCTCTTGACCGCAGTCAAGGTGGCAACTAGAGGCTTGTCATTCTTGTTCTTGAGAAGCTCTCGCAGGTCATCCATCAGTGTTCCCTCGAAGGCTTTGTGGAGACAGTTCATGCCCTTGTCACCAGTCTGCATTAGGAGTCCGGACAACAACTCTGCGCGTTGGGTGATGACAAAATCGATGAACTCAAGGTTGTGGTAGTTCAAGGCCACGGTCAAGACAGGATCCTCCGAATCGTTGATATGGCGTATCTTTTTGTCGAGCAGAAACAGAACGATTTTCTGAAGACTGCTACGCGATAGCTTGCTGAACCCATCTCCTTCCCAGCTTTGGGCAATTCTATGCAGGATAGTCGGCCTCCCTCTATCCTGCCGATCAGCGTGTGCCAATGAATCCTTGTCCTCGCTGCTCAAGTCATCCCAGGCTACTTCAGGTGTCTCCAGAAGTTGTATAACAGCCTTCCAGTCCCTTTTGTTCGGAGCTGGGACAGGCCCATACTCAATGTACGCCTCGCCAGCAAGGGAAAGAGCATCCAAGTCGTCCACCATAGAATCGACCGAGTCGAAGGCCTTCATCGTAACGCACCAGCCCTGCTGCTGAGGTCTGACAGTCAATCCTGGCTGTGTCTTCTTCTCGAAGGGGCGGATTCAATTTCGGGCACTTTCCTCCCTCACTTGGCTTTAAGCTGGGGGCTTGTCGGACCAACACTTCTTTTCTCTCTTGGTGTTTTTGTTTTGCTTTGTTCACTTCCTGTTTTCGTTTTACTCGGTTTTCCCGCTTTATTAATGCTGGGAAGCGTCGATGAGCGGGGTGACACGAGAAATGCACACTTGCGGGGTTCGCGTCTGAGTAGCACAGCTTATGGTGGGACTTTTCTACTCCAAGGATCATGTGTGATTTATGCTTGCTAGCATCGAAAGTCACAAATTTGACCCTATCTTATTGGCTGCTCCAAGCCGTTCGTGGGGCTACAGCCTTGCCCAGCAACCCCTCACGCCAAATTTGATGCTACATCGTACGCAGGCTTTTCCACTTTGAACGCCTTGACGGCCCCATTGTACTGCTGATACATAGTGCAGTCCCATATCTTGTCCCACTCGGTCGCTTCGAGGTTGGTCACGTCTATTTTGATATCTTCGTCCAAGAAGTTGACGGGGTCCTCATCCACACTGAATACGACGGGATCATCTGGCTCTCTAGTCGAGAAGAGCGTTGCGACTGTGGTCTTCAAGTCGGGGGTTACGTTGATATATGGGGCACAGAGGAAGTCCTGATCATCGTCTCTCTCGAGCAGAATACATGTGGTAAGCGTTGACGGAATTCCATCACTTTCCAACTTGTTTTCTGACAAGGTGAAATGTGCTCGGTAGCGGTCTCCCCAGCTGTCTTGTGGGTTATCTCCTGTGAGAACAGTGTGATAGGTCGCGATTTTCTCGGTTGAGCGGTCGCGTCCTATCTCGACTCCGACAAACTGCAGGACAGGGACAATAATTCCAGCATACATACCCGTGGTCACCTTCTTTTGTGATTTTTCCATCTTAAGCACACCATCTGGTCTAACTTGAGCGACTGAGATACCGCCAGTTGCTCCTGGGACAGGTGCAAACTCGAAGAGGATATCTGCCTCTTTCAAGCGGGCCCCTCGATATGAGCGAAACTTGAATTCATACACAAGCAACGTTGCATTTTTCGATGATTTAGGTCCCATTCTTCCGTGGATCATAGCTTTCGCGTTGCAGCTGACAGTGAAGGCGGGCTTCCTTCGCCGTCCGGCTTGAAATACCGATACCGCTGGGCGTTGCCGCTGCCCCGGTTTATTACGCGTTCTGAACTCTGAGAAGGAGACCCATGGTCAAAACACCCCTCAACACAGGAAATCTGGAGAGAATCAAATACCTCCCGGCGGGCCTTGATATGTGAGAGTCAGTGTAAATGCGTTTGGGTCACTCTGCTCTTCGTCATCCTCCTCTTCGAATTCGCTCAGATATAACTCGTCTTCATCCATAGCTGTTGCAGGTCCCAAGCCCTAGGAACAGGTTCGAAGCAAAAGCAATCCTAATCAAGCTTTGGAAGCAGAGATAGCCGCCGTTCCTGATGAGCAGAGGCGCAACCCGCTCCCTGGAAAATCAGGCCTTATTTATGATGCTGTGACTCCCAGCTTCACGGGCCTGCCCACTCTGACAGTACGCATACCACCTTTCAGTCAGCCCTCGTATTGTGCTTAGTTCATGCATGCATTGCGATCCTTCTCTGCCTCTGCATTGTGACCGAACATGTCATGATGCAGCTTCGAGCCGGAGGGTCCGCGTAAATGCCATTGGGTAGGACGCAGGAGAGGGGTAGATGGACTCTGATGGAGGGCACTCTCAGCCGCAAACAAGGCATTGTTGGCCAATCACCACAACAGCACTGTGTGCCACGGACTCATCCTCAGCATGTTGAGTGGGTGATAGCCAATGCTCATTGGACGTTGCCATGGCTAGGCCTGGGCACCGTGCATTACTCTCGAAATAGAGACACGTCACGTCCAGTCATCTCCAAGCATTCGGACTGTCATTCACAGCTGTGTTCGCCGCCGTAGGGCGGAAAAAACATTCTCTCTGCACCACGTGTACCACCTTCCAAGTGCATCTGGCTTTCCCTTTCTGATTTTCCCTATCGCATCGGTGGCTGCTAAAGCATCATTTTCGATATGGCCGAGTCCGGGTATAGTGCGCCCGATGGAAATGACGCCGATTCATCTCAGTCTGAACTCATATCGCACGATGAGCACGCTCTAAGGCTCTCCTTGCTTGAGATTGTGGAGGCGCAAGAGGGCGGCAATACGATCGTTCCCGATATCGAGTAGGTTTTGATCAGCCCTTAGCCGCACTGAAGCCTTGCACGGGCATGTTCTAACTATGGAAGTATCATTCATGTTACCGGAGTGACCCCTGATGAACGACTGGGGCTGAATACGATCGTCCCGGATACACAATCTAAATCATTTAGGAAAAGGGAATTTGTCTTCCGCTGCGATATCGCTGGCTTTCTGCTTGGCGACCTATCGACTCTCTCCGTCCAGCACCAGGCGCTCTCTCTTCTTCGTGGCTTGATCTTAACGGAGGATGATGGTAAAGTAGGAGTGATCAGAAGGGTGATATTTCAAGAAGCTGAGGTATCTGACTTCTCCAGAAGTCAGGACACCGCGCACGAATTTTTGTTTCCTACGACTTAGGTGCTTTGGTAGTCAAAAAGGTATGCCCTCTGCCCTAAATATTTTGTCATCTGCTGACACCTTATCTCATAGGCTATCGCTATCGCATCTAACGAAGAGTCACGATGGCCGGGAGTCTTCGCAAGCGCTATGCAGTTTGTACGTCTTTTGGTGAATTTGGTTCCAGGGATCCAGTGATCTGACCGGCCCAGATATTTTCAAGCTGCTTCCAGCGAAGACAAGATCTTCAGTCCTTGGATACGAAACTCCTGGAGTTTCTCCGTGCCCAGAAAAATAATGAACAGTGGGCCTCTCGCATGACGCCCATCACAATTCGTGGTCTTGCGGATGCCTCGGTGGAAACAACGGAGCTGTTCCTCAATTCTCGCATCACTCTAACCTCACGTGTAGTGAGTATATATGGCCGTGATGCCCATACTACCGTCAATGTGAGGGCCATCAAGCCGCGAAGATTCTAGATTTTCGCCTGCTAATTCGAAGATAGGTGTTTGATTCGTTCACCGCAACCCTCGATATCCCCACGGAATTTGTTGCATCAGAAGGATCACAGACCAAGACCTCTTTCCCTACTTTTGATGACCTAGTCTATTACAAAGCGCGGAGTACGTTCTCCAATCTCATTTCTGCATTCTCTAGCTTCTCCAACCTTGTTCTAACATGCCACATCCTTGAAGATTGGTCTGTCGACGAGAAGCTCGCCTCCATCTGGCGAATCCTTGTACCGCTAGTCGCTCCTCATCCGTTCGTGACAATTGCAAACTCTCTAGATCCCTCCCACAGTGTGTTCACCAGTGATTCTTATCAGTCATGGAAAGCAGTACGTAAATCACAGATTTTGTACATCCAGGGGCGAGACCATGAAGACTCGAAGAGGCAAGCGCAGCAGGTTTTCCTTTCGTGGCAGGCCGACCTGCAAGCTAGAGAAAAGCACCAAGTCCCCGTCATCCCCTTCTATTTTTCTTCGCGGGATCCATTACGAGACAGCATGAAGAGTGCGCTATGTGCCGTCATCCTTCAGATTCTCTGCGCCTTTCCGGACGATGCGGACTCGGATCGCATCCGAATATTCGTCGATCAATACCGAGTCCAAAAAGGATGGACCACCAAGGACTTACTCAATCTCTTCTCAATGACATCGCTCTATTACTTTGGAGACGGCGGTTTGCTTGTTCTGTATGATGTCGATGAATGCGAAACAGATAGCCGAAGGGCATTTTGGGATTTTCTCCGTTACCATTCGGAAATCTCAGAGGCGCATTTCAAGGTTGTTGTCACTTCCAGACACAAATTTGGGTTGCAGGAGGATCTAAATCAATCAGGGTTATGGACATTGTACGACACATCGGCAGAGACAGCCGAAGAGCCTTTTACTCAGATGGATAAGAATAAGTATCTAGAGGATACCATGTCCCGCCTTCTGCCTTGCAACGATGAATATATCCAGATGCAAGAGGCGCTTCAGAGGATAGCAGCTGGAGATCAACCCCAGTCAAGTCAAATTCTCCGCCTTCTCGAGGACCATACGACCTGGCCTCGACAGCCTTCTGCTCGTTCACTCTCTAGATTCGGCGAACTTCTGTTAGCGGTACAGCCTTCGTCGACTGTTGCTGATGTTTTGGACAATATCCTTCGCTCAACCCCCGACCAAGCAGGGCTTCAATGGGCCTTGTGCTGGTTGATTTATGGACACCAACCCATAAACAGCCATCAATTGGCGCTTCTTTTGTATTATGGGAAGCAACAGGGGGACAAACGTGAGCCACGATTCTCAACTGAGCCTCTTCCTCTGCAGGTTGAAGAGTCCCTTCAGCTTCTCCGCACTTGGCTATCTGGACTAGCGCGATTTGGCAGCGATCAAATCTCTATACACGATCACATCTGGGATATCCTCCTCGAAACTGACTCCAGATATGTCTGGAATGAAGTCAAGACAACGGCTTATTCTACAATGCTCGATTTCTCCATATCATACCTAACGCACCAAAAAATCCAGGACCGCTTGTCCACAACATGGGAGCAATACCTTTCAGCCTACAACGCTGCTGACCTGCACATTGCGCCACCTGTCCTCTCACACGGAAATGACATCCTATTATATGTTGTCGCAGCTCTCAGCCATATTTTAAGCTGGAGCCCTGAGGCATTCAATCAGCTAGAACCTCTTCTAGCACTACCGGGCGATCCACTTGCATTGTGGGCCAAGATGCACTGGACGATAAGCAACCCTTTCTCTCGACCTGGAATAGACACGGTAAATTCCACTTTGTCTGTGCTTGACAACATGGAGAACCTTGATCCAAGGCTTCGTACATCGATCAAAGATAGGGTAGCAGCATCAGTTCAATGCGAAAGTTCATCCATTTCCAAGGAAAGCCTTACATCCGATAGCATGAATCTCTTGCTCCGCGCCATCCAATTAGGCGATGAGGATGCCGCACTCAGCCATGCTCGTCAAATCACTCTCAGTCACCAAGCTTTATCGGAGGTTTCGAACAATGGCGAAGACCCACTACAGGAGACCAAAAGCGCAGCACCTCTGTGGCCAGCAAATCTTCTATGGAGAGCTACCTGGCTCAACATGGACCGATTGACCTCTCTCCTACTAGAAACCCAGTCTCCTGATCCGGATTCGGATAGCTCTATGGTCTTGCCGTCTCCGCTATACATGGCTTCTCACCTAGGACACGATCGAATTGTTGAGTTGCTCCTCAAAGCCGGTGCAAATATACGCACCTTGAGGGATAACACGTACGGCGTTGCATACACTGCAGCTGGGAGGGGTCACAGCAAATGCCTCCGTCTCTTGCTTGCGCAGGACCCCGAACTCCTTGAGCTACGGCTACCCGCACCTCCGTTGTACCAAGCTACTGTGTGGGGTGGAAGGGAAGCTGTAGAGACACTTCTCGAACTCGGTGCCAACCCCAACTCGCGCGAGAGTGTCGACGAATGGGCTTCTATCGTTGCGGCGGCCGATTCTGGCTATCTTCGTACGCTGCGGACACTGCTTCAGAACAATGCCGATCCCAATACTGCCGGGCCTGGTGAAGTCGACACTCCTCTTTGGTTTGCGGCAATAAGAGCCGGCAGTGTTGAGTGCGTCCAGGCTTTGCTAGAGCACGGCGCAGATCCCAACCATGAGCTTCTCAAGCCTCACTTGTTGTTTGAAATAGAGAGAACGTCGATGGTCACCATTGAGAACAAGATTGCAATTCTTGACGTCTTAGCTGATAATGTGCGACCGATTGACATTGATGCTAGAAACGGGCTTGATAAGACCGCCTTGATGTACGCCGCTGAATTGGGGGATGTCACCATGGTCAAGTGGCTATTAGCCCATAATGCTGATTTAAACGCAACAGACCACGCGAATTGGAGCCCTCTGAGATATGCTGTCAATAGCAATCAAAAGGAGATTGTTCGCGAAATGCTTAAGCATGGCCCGAACTTAAATATTAAGGATACCGATGGAGATACGGCGCTCATGCGAGCTGCAAGTCACGATGCGGAGCTCGTTGAAATGCTCCTCGATGCCGGTGCAGATCCAGAGATCGAAAATGGCAGCGAGCTTACTGCCATTAATGTGGCTGTCACATCCGAAAAGTCCGAAATCGTCAGACTACTGGTTAACCGAAAGGCCAATATCAACCACAAGGATACAGCAGAGTGGGCACCTATTCATGACGCTTCGGGCTATGTGCCCAATGCGGAAATCGTTCGAATTCTTGCGGAAGGGGGCGCCGACCTAAAAAGTACTGCCCCTTATGTCGAGACTGCTCTGCACAAGGCTGTTGGGAAAGAGCACGTCGATATCTTAGCGGTCCTGTTGGAGTTCCACACGTCAATTGACCTAGAGCAACGCAATTCTGGTGGTTCGACTCCGTTGAACAAGGCTGCTAGGACCGGCAATGTGGACTGTATGCGCCGTCTCCTACAAGCCGGTGCAGATATCAACTCTCAGGACTCGGATGGGTGGACTGTTTTGATCCAAGCACTTAACAGCGAGAAGGCTACCGAGGCGGTTACATTTCTCCTCCGCCAACCCGGGCTAGACATATCTCGACCCTCCATCGGGTTTGGAGCCGCCCTGCACGTAGCCTGTCGATTCCTTAACAAGGATGTTGTCACCATGCTCCTCGATCATGGCGCAGATGCCGGGCAGCAGACGTCTTGTCTCTGGGCTACGCCTTTGATGGCTGCCTGCCTTCCTACGCGAAATCGTCAGCGAGGTACTCGAAGCGATGACCTCGACAAGATGGATGAAATCGTCCGGCTGTTGAGATCCCGTGGCGCAGATGTAAATGACCAGTGTGGCACAGGTATTCCCAACGCCCTATGTGCCGCCGCGCTCGGGTCCAGCATCAGGACAATCACCTACCTCATCAATGAGGGAGCCTCGCCAAAGACACCCGGGTGGCTCGACAGACTCCCCATACACTACGCCGCTATTAATGGGATTGACAATTTCCAAGCGGTGTTCATAAGCGAGGGTGATATTTCTGCTCCAGATCGCGCTGGAAAGCTTGCCCTACACTGGGCCGCACAGTTTGGTCATTCACAGACCGTACAGAGGATTCTAGCTTACGCACGCACAGAAAAAGAGCGGTACGACCTCATCAATCGGGCCGATGTTGATGGCTGGACAGCGCTCTGCTGGGCACTCCGACCTACCTCCAACCTCTTTGATCCTGTAATGTACTCGGAGCCCTATGATCTTACTGAGACTGTGCGGGTTCTGCTTGACAGAGGGGCGGACGTGTCTATCAAGTGCCGAATGGGGCGCGAGGATGAGGTCTTCAGTCCTTTGGAGCTAGCCCGACTTCACGGGGCAGGCGACGAGATTATCCAAATGCTGGAGGAGGCAGAAAGGGCTCATCCTTCTGAGGCGGAACCCAGACGCTCCGTCATGCCATACACAAAGGCCTTTCAGTTTTGTGATATTTGCCTCAACGTATGTCTTTCCCTATATTCAGAGCTCATCAGATTACGAATATCCGCTCACATGCATTTATAGATAATCTGGGGACCTGTCTGGAGATGTGAGGTCTGTCCATGTTTCGACGCCTGCAAGAAGTGCTACGGGAACATTCTCTTGTACCATGGAAACCTTAAACAGGACGACGGGGAACCGCACGCCTTCAAGCTCCATGTGCACGCTGGGCCCGAGATACAGGAGCAATCGCCTCCGAGTTCCCCGAAGCAAGAGGCTAATCCGGTAAACCACCCAACGAAGTCTCAATCCTCACCTGGCTCCGGGCAGGGCAGCCCAGGCGATGAGTTGGACGATGTCATCTACGAGGTCCTGAATGATCATGAATACGTCGATAATGCGAGTACTGCGTGAAAATGGCTTAGCGATTGGCTTGGACCGTCCCAAAAGTCAATTCATGCTCTGTATTCAGTGGTATAGAAGCTATCTAAGCACACAAGTGACTGCAATTGTACTTCCGCTCTTATTCCACCACTACTGTTCTCCAAGTATTCAGCGATATTGACCCCGGGCTCAGATTCATGGTTTCCAGGTTCGGAGGCTCCTACTCCGCGGGCGGCAAAACCAAACTCACACCCGTTTGCCAGGAAGGCGAGGAGGAAAGTTTTCTCGATGTAGCTGATGTTACGCCCAACGAATCCTCTTGCACCCGTGCTGAACGGGACAAAGTAGTGCTGCAACAGCTTGCCAGCTCGCCTAGCCACCGCTCTAGTCGGTAGACATCTTGGTTCTTAGTGATGCATTCGTTATAGTGCACCACATACGCGGATATGCTCACGGAGGTATGCCCGGGGATAAAGTCGTCCAGGACAGTCGCTCCTTCCGCGGGAGTTCGACGGGGGCGTCCGAAAATAGCAGGATGCAGGCTCTCGTCGAGGCAGGTGCGAACGTACGGGAGATATTTGGTCCTTCCGCATGGGGCAACTACATCCCCTGCCGAGTCGTCGAGCACCTCTTCCAATTCGCCATGCAGCTTCTGCATGCGCTGTACTGCTCCAAGTGTGTCGGTACGCGGTTATAAACGATTCCTTTCCTATTCCTGTCTAGATTCTAGAGGCGTCAGTAGCGTGAAGAAACGAGTTTGCTCACGCGCGTGAGGGTACGTCCCATATACCCACGAGTGTGGGGAAATTGGTGTATTATCGAAGGCCCACGGAAGTAGTCATAATGGGGAGGATGAAGTACTCGAGGAACAGGCCGATGCCTAGCCGGGTTGTTACTGCGGCGAATATCATGTGCTTAGAACGATATCAGAAGGTCCATGATTATCGCTACATTGTTGTTCTCGCTGGGGTTGGTACAATCCTGGGGTAGTTGTTCCCGATGGCAGGGTTTGGATGTCCCAAAGTAGGGCTTCAGGCTGGGCCGGCGACATGGACCATGGTTTCCGTTAGCGGCGCCAGCGTTTCCTCACTACAGGCACGCACCTTTCCAGTTTCGACGATGTCGATTAGGGCTAGGTTACGTTACCCCGTTTTATACTCTCCCCGCTTCTCCCTGCACTTTTAACTACTTATCATAACTTCTGGTGACCTTATTCATAGCTGCAAGCCAGCGAGGGAGCTCGTGATCGCCATAAAAAGCTATAAATTCCAAGAGATCTATATCTAGATGGTAAAACGCTAAAGCATCACAAACATGCTAAACTGGCAGATCATTCTGGTAGATCTTGCTCGTTCGTACAATCGTCGTCCCGTCACCGCTCGAAGCGATGATCCTCAGGCCATCGAAGGTTGGCTCAAGGCCATTGACCAAGGGGCAGAGGGCATATGCAGAAAGGCGGCTGGTTTCAGTCACAGCTACCAAATGGCCAACTTGGCATATGTACAGACTGGTGCGGCGCGTTGATCTGCTTCTTGATTCCGAAGGCGGTTGTTCTTGATGAGACTTGGGATTGAGGATAATCCGAGATATGTCGGCAAATCCCAGGTAAGATTGTGGTTCCGTACTTTTGAGGTCGAACCACTGAAGGCTTCAGGATAAGGATGTTCCTAATCGATCCCGTTTATTGACGCTTGACAAAGTGTCCCTGGATCCAGGCACGGTACATCTTCAGCTTCCGTTGGCGGTTGACGACTAGTCGACGATCAATCGCCAGGTTAAGGATATCAATTACACCCTCCTTCTCCTTTTCGGGAGAGTCGGAGGTACCTTCTTCGGTTGTCTCTCCTTGCGACTTCAGCTCCGGAAGTCCTTCTTCAGGAGTCCACTGACCCCACATCTGCTCTAGCTCGTCGCGGTCGAAGAAGAACACGCGGGTACCGTCACCTCGGACGTAAAAGTTCTCAGCTAGGTACCGGTTCTTCTTGAAACGGACTTGCGCGAGATCGCCTCGTCCGTAATCACGGAAGAGAACTTGGCCGCCAGGCTTGAGAACGCGGTACACGTTGCGGATCGCCTGCTCCCATTGATCGGGTGCGAGGGCCGAGAAGATGAAGATTAGAATGACGACGTCAACCGATCCCTCAGTCAGACCAGGCGGTAGGCCATTGTTCTCCTCATCCGGCCGTGCACTCACGTCCCAAACATCAGCCGTCATACAGCTGGGATTGTAGAACTCGCTGTCACGCATAACCTGAACAGCCGTCTTCGAGAAATCACATGCATGCACCATGAGCTCGGAATTCTCATTATTCCTAATCAACGGAAACGCCGTATTCCCCGCTCCAGCACCAACTTCCAGCACAACCTTCTTCCCAGCATCCTTTTGGGCAACTTGTGCGAGAACCGGAAACTCCTGCTGCAACCACTTGCGATCTTTGAAGAAATTCGCCGTATTGTTCTTATAAAACAGATTCCACCATTTCGCTGGGTCGGCGTTAAAGCGCTTCTTGTCGAAATCCGAGCAGGGCGCTTCGCGCTGCTTGGCGTACTGGACCTCAGCGAAGGCGAGGAATTCGTCGTCGGGCTCGACGTGATCCCAGGCATTGAACTCGAAGACGTCGTCGCCCTGTTCGAGGTAGCGTGAGCCGAACTGGAAGGGGTCGACGCGCTTCAGGTTGTTGGCGGGGTCGTGCGAGCGATGCGGGGGGACTTGTGGGGGGATAGCGGCTTGGGCGGCTGAGACGATGTCTGTGGGCGTAGCGACGGCTGGTGTTGCGGACATGGTGATGGTGCCCTCGAGCGAGTGAAGGGATTCTCTAAAGAATGGCGTTGTGCGCGAGAGGAGAGAGGAGGGGCGAACAGGACAGGGACAAGGGCAAGAAAATCCGGAGAGAAAATTGTTGATAGCCGCCGGCAGAAAGGCATCACCGCCTTTGATGGAGCCCCTGATCGGACCGATAAGCGGCAGCCAATCAGGCAGTGTGTTAACGGCGGTGCCTAAGGCTAGGACAGCTTGTTCACAGCCTCAATTGACCCTCCGAACCGTCCAGCTTAAAGCCCGCGTTCCTCGTATTCCCCTCTCCGACCTCTCTCTCTTCTTCTCCCCAGTTTCTCGACGAGATCTGGCCTCTTCATCCGGGGAGGTGGGTGTGCGATGTCCTGCTAAAATCATTCTCACCATCTTATCTATACAAGACCACCCTTCCCCGCCATCTATACCAAATTGCGGAAAGCGAACCCGTCTCACTCGTGCCAGCGGTCCACCCAGGCACCCGGATTCCCACCGTTGGACTCGACAGTTGTACCTGGCATTTCGCCTCTCAAACGCCACAATATCCATATCTATCCCTAACTAGAGGAGGCAAAGCCCATCATGTCGTGCTTCTCCAGTCTACTCAGCTGCTGCCTACCCACCAAAGCTCCCAAATCCGCCGAAACGCAAGAGACAGCCCCTCCACACCTCTGCTCCACGTCCACGAACAACAGCGCTCATGGACCATCACAAGACCCAGATGGCTACAATACCGTCGTCCCTCTCCCCGCATACACACCACGGCCAATGAGCATTCACGAAAAGACCCTTGAGGCTCACATGCGCGATCCCCCCATCTCATCGGAAACATACCACCACCACACCGAACCCCAATCAAACATAAACCCCTACACCCTAAGCTCCGACGAAAAACAACGCCTCGCCTGGGAAGAAGCCACCGGGACCAGAACAGACACACACCCCCACCACAGCGACACCACCTCCCCAAACTACTACTACCCATACTACACGCACCCCCGCCCCGAAGAAGTGACCTCAGACGTCTCCTCCGCTCTCTCCTTCCCTAGCAGCTACGGTAACACGTCGACCGCAACTCGGGAAACGCCTCCACCGCCGTACTCCCCTCCCGTCCTCTCGCCCGCGCCCTCGCGATCAATGTCTATCTCCTCGGCGTACCGCCATCCATATCCTGGGTTCCCTGGGCCGATGGTTGCACTTACTCAACCGGCGCCGGTGTTTCAGAGGCCGGATGCCGCCGGTGCGGGGAGGTTCACGCCGCCGAGGGTGAGCATTGATGAGCAGATTGCGGGGGCGGGGGCGAGGGTGAGGAGGTTTTCGTGGGAGAGCCGGTAATCAGCTGATTGGCAGACTGGGGTTCGGTTTCTGGCCTCTTTGCATTGTCCATTCGAAAACCTAAAAGGTGCTTTGCTTTGTGGGGCTTTCTTTTCCCCAAGTGTGCTCACCTCCGCGCGAGCATTGTGCATCTTGCATACATATACATGCGTATACATATATGATTTGATGACTTATTGACCTGGGCTGTTTGGGACTTGGGATTGGGAATAGGATGGGCTTGGGTGGATCTAATGGTGACCATGATTGGTTTGAGCTAAACCGGCGTTTCGGTGCGCTTGTCTTGCATTTCGCCTCTATATACTTAATACTTGACCCTAATAATACGATTTACATTCAGATATCTGTGGGTAAGCGGCAGGAAAGGACCTACTGGACCGTACGGGAGTTCATCGTAGGAACCACAAATAAATATCGGAAAAATGTCTATGGGTATAAATCAAGTCATCACAAAAACTATATATGCAACGCAGCCAAAGACAACCATCACAAACTCCGCACCCCCGGCCCAACGCTCCCGGTATCAAAGATCTCAATCAAACCCGCTCCAATCGCCTCCTCCAGAACCCACCGAAAGCTCATCCCATAGAGGTCCTTCCACTTCTTCGTCTTCCCAGGGAGGATCCCCGCAAACTCGCCTCTAGCCCTCTTCGCAACGCTAAAGCTTCTTTCAGACTCGACTGCGCCGTCCCATCGGTCACGGAGGAGGTTGAGGGGTGCCTCGCCGGATTTCGACTTCTTCAGGAGGGCGACGAGGTGGTCTCGCCCTGCGCCGAGGAGTTTGAGGTAGGGACCTGTGTTTGGAAGGGATAGGAAGAGTGTTGCGGTGTGGAACTGCGATTGAGCGGTGCGTCCTGGCTCAGTTGACGAGTTTCCAGAACCAGTCCGACTCGCCGCGCCGGCCATCGCATTCGTGGTGATCGGTAGGTCCGGTAGCGACGGAACACTAACCGTCCCCTTCGCGAGCGACGACGACGAAACGATAAACCCACCCCGCACAAGAGCCGTATACTCCGGCGCCGAAAACGCCGTCCCAGGTATAGCGCACGTATTCCCAATCCGAGCGAGCACGGCCAAAAACTTCTCCTTGAGCTCCAAGTCAAGCACACTACTTTCCCGAACAAGCCTCTCCCAGTCCTCCGTCAACACCAAGCAATCGCCCAATCCCGCCGCATCATTCCCGCGCCCGGGAACAATCAGCCTCCGGATTCGGCCCGCAGTCGCAAGCTCCATAATCTCCCTCTCGACCTTCGTCGGTGCATCTAGCAGCGTATGTACATGCGCAACAGAGACGAGCGGCGGCAGCGAGCGCCTGAAATTCAGCACCTGCGCGATCCGCGTGCTGTTCATCCCTGCGCGAGCGGGAAGCTCTTCGAAGATGTTATCGCGGACATATTGTAGCGCGTCGAGGACGGTTTCGACGGGTGCAGATTCCGGGACGTGGTGTGAGAGGCCGAGGTCTGGGAGGGGGCCGTAGTCAAGGTCCGGGTCGTCATCCTGCGACTTCTTCACGGTACTGCCGCCGGGGGAGCGGACGTTTGGTTTGCTGCGGGCATGGCTTGCGAAGGGGGAGGGGCGGGAGCGTGTCGAGGTGGGTGCTTTGCGCTTTTTAATTCCAGAGACAGGGGCGGAGGTTATTCGAAGTGGCATGACAGGTTGGAGTGGAAAGAGGGAAGAATTTTGAGGCTCGAAAGCTTGACTGGATAAAAGGGCTTTGGCACGTGACGGGTCTTTCATGTCATTGCTGGATAAATGACCAATAGCATTAGAGTTGGCTCCACAGTACTCCGTACCTCCGATCCCTTACTCCAGTGATATATCTCCAAGCAAATTAATCTCTAACCTCGAACTCCAGCGGATGTTTACCGTTCTCCACATCAGCGAAAATCTTTAATTCTGCCCTGTTTACCAGATCCTGATAAGATCTCTCCAGAAGCACTCTCGGAGGCTTCTTCAGATCCTCCATTTTCATGTTCTCAGTGATCACCGTCACACTCCGCAAACGGGTGAGCATGTCCAACTGTCTGGATAAAAGTTTTAGAGGAACCGAAGTGGGATCAAGGGTGAGACAGTTATAAATCTCGGTCAGCTGCAACAAAAGCTGGGTAAGCTGCAATTTGACGAGTGACAGTGGAAACCAACGCCTGCTTTCCAGGTCTATGTGCAAGCTTAGAAGAAATTGGCACGAGATGGAAAGTTCCTGGAGATTTCTGAACGCGCCGAGTCCCCTCTTGCTCCATTTGACATCAAACCACCCCGTTGAAGGGCCTCCCCTGCCCACGGCGTGTAGATGAAATGTCTGAAGCGAATCAAGAACGGGCTCCAATACGTCATCGAGATACATTGATGGGCGGGGCGGCGTATGTAGCAAGGAGTGCCATCTTGGTGAGAACAGAAGTGTAAACTCTTTGAGGCTTCGCGGAAGTTGCAGTAAAGCTGTTATCCACTCGAGGGATAGGCCGTCCCATTGAAGTGCAAGTGTTTGAAGGTCGGTGATCTTGGTGGTTTTCATAAGTGGCAGGGGGTCGCGAATCACATCATCCTCTTGTCGGTCGTTGCGAGCCCGATAGAGAGCCGTAATGGCTTTGAGTGACTTGATTGAGAACAACCGCTGCAACAGATCCCGCTGCGCGACTGGATGCAGACCGGACGCGTCTCTATTCTTAAGGTCAATGTGAACTATCGTTTTCAAGGTTAGCCAAGCTCGCCGCAATTGCTTGAGCAGGGCTTACGGGCTCGCAGTGATCCAACTACATGGCCAGCGAGTATGGATTGAAGTGATGGCAGCATGATCTTTCCACATATTTCCATAGTATCCACAGGCTGAAATCCTAGTTCCTGCAGTGAACCAAGCCGCTTGAGCGCTGAAATGAAGTCGAGCATCTCTTGGCCGCCGCAGCAGACATCTCCCTCCAGCCAGCATGTCTTGACGCGGTCACGGATCTTGGGTCGAGTTGCTATGGCCTTAACAAACTGGCCGACTGCTGTCTTGCCTTTCAGTTTCACCTTGGTGTGAAGTGATAATTTCATGGCCGCATACAAGGCATTTGACGTCAAAACCATGGCAAATTTGTCCGCTGGCTCGAGATACGATGCAATCTCATCAAAGATCTCTTGAGGACATTTGAAAATCGTGGCGTTTTGTGCCACTGGCGGATTCAGAAAACCGGGTTGCCCGAGATCCATGAGCGACGAATCTGGTGGATCGCCATTCAGATCATTCTCCAAATGTGTTTCAGATTGCATGTCTTCAACGCTGTGACGACATTAGTGTTTGCTTTTGTTGCCTTGGTGGAAGATCCGAACATACTTAATTGCATCCGTGTCCAGGATGAAGCCGAAATCCATATTCTAGAGTATCGAGATTTCCCAGTACTACTCATGGCCAGGAGTCAATGGACGAAGTGAAAAGTGAAGTGCCCTGAGACAGAGGACGCGTTGGGACGTGATCTGTCATGTCCAAAATTAAATCGCGACTATGGAGGTGGTGTGCACCAAAAGTACCCCCTGGTCGAAGTGGGGCAACTACCCCGTGACCCATATCCAATCACTGCTGCCATGGCGTTCAGGTGCAGCTGGCTATTGGCTATACATCACGTGACTGTGTCCTCTTGGTACCCAGGAGAGGCCTCTTAGCGGCTGAAAAAGTTCTCTCTAACTGCAGACTACCTAGGTAGCTTTATTGCTTCTTTTGGATGATTATATAATGGTACGGGGAAGCAATCTATGATTCCATAATGACATTTCCTCGAATGGTCCCCAAGGAAGATAAGAGTGATCGTTGTCGATTCATGAAGAAATGGGGCCTTGAGGGGGTTAGCATGGTTCCTTTCTCGTCGCCAAGATATTATACGTTGAATTTTTGAAGTATCTTATAAAATCAAAACTTATACACTTGATTTTGCTGGATTCAGGACTGAGGTTAGGGTTATTATTCCCTCGCGCTCAGACTTAATTTATGGACAGATCCACTTCTCCACTATCAAAGTATATGTTGTACAAGCATTAGGTGCCCACCAAAACATACCCCACCTGGCGACCTACTACCCGAGTTGAACGGTACAAGACTCTTTCAAGAGGGCAACTATACAATCCCTGCAATTGACATGCACAGCCCTCCAGTTCCCAGCCTACATCAAATTCACCGACCCCATCAGCTCACTAGCCTTGCTAGGGCCGGGCCAGGGACAGGGTCAGATCGAGGGTTACATTGCCTCGCACACACGGGACTCGGGTTTTTACGACCCCAACAAGGCCCGCGCTCATACTAAAACGAGATTCGTCAGACGGGCTTAGATGAAAGCTTGATCTGAAACACTGGGGAGGACTATCCTGGTTTCGCTTCGGGATCTTTTTGCTGGAACTCTAATGGGAGTTGGGAGGCGATGGCAGGTGATGGGATGGTTCCGTTGGGTTTCTGGTGTATATAAACCCATGGATGCGTCGCCCGTTCGCTACCCGTCCTTTTTCCCTCATTCTGACTCTAGCCTCATGCGACGAATGGTCTGCAAGAACTATCACGATGTTCCTCCCATCTATCATTGCAATTACTCTCCTCTCCCTCATCCAGTCGACCACCTCCCACCCATACTCGCAACCCTCCCCATCTCCAACCTCAACCTCCACAGCAACACCAACCCCGCAACCATACAGGTACTACCTCCGCTCAACAACAAACCTCTACCTCAGTTCCTCGATAACCTACAACGGCCACACAAACTACGTCCTGCTGACAAACGCCTCCCTCGCGCAACCCCTCACCCTCTACGAAGGCGACGGCTCCATAACCCTCGACACCTCCAACGTCATCGGCGCGAGCTCCGAGGCGCCCCTGTACCTTTCCGACGAGGATGGGCTGAGTAGTACCTACAAGCAGGTTGTGTTGGGGAATGAGAAGGGGGGTGAGTATACGAAGGGGTTTGAGTTTGCGGAAGGGGGGGTGTTGAGTTTGAGTGGCGTGAAGGTCGAGGTGCAGTCCCAAAGTCAGGGACAGGGGGGTGGGGAAGTTCAGGTTGGTGGGTTTGTGGCGTGTACGGCGGCCTTGGGAGTTAAGCAGGTTTATTGGTTCAAGGAGGGGGATGTTGCCGATGGGGAGGTGCCGGTTGTTTGTGAGGTTGTGGGGTTTGAGAGGGTTTGGGA
Organism: Aspergillus carlsbadensis; assembly: GCA_025688815.1. Lineage (NCBI taxonomy): Eukaryota > Fungi > Ascomycota > Eurotiomycetes > Eurotiales > Aspergillaceae > Aspergillus > Aspergillus carlsbadensis. The sequence goes on from MU628276.1 coordinate 84,341, forward strand.
GATATGAGGTGCCGGTGGACGATGGTACAATGTACCTGGATGCGTACGGATGGAAGGGTACCTTGGTACTTGGCGTCAGCACTATGATTGATTCATGTTTCAGATGGTTGCGTTGGAGGTGATGAGTCGATGATAGCGCCTGTGATTGCTTGTGAGAGATGTCGATCCGGGTTGATCGTCAGGGCTAGGGACGGAAACGACACGGCCATTTGGGGTCTGAAAGATCAAGGCTGGAGAAGCGTACAAAGTTGTACCGAGGCCAAGTTGTCTGTGGGGAAATATCTCATTATTTCAGTTAGGGGTTTATTCGACGCTATGCTACTCGAATCCAGGTCTTGTCGATTCAGAAATCTTCAAACATCATCCAGATTGTATAGCGCAATCCAACAACTGGTACTAGCAGGCACGGCTGTAGATCGACGATCCGTGTCGCATCGCTTATTTCAAGTCGAAACGGTTCACCTTTAGGATCATGTAATCCTCCCAGTTACTCTTCGGCGCGCCCTTCTGCTCAACAAGCCGAACCTCCTCGCCATTCTCATCATACAGAGTATACGTGGGAGCATTGACGGAAGACCCAGAAGAAGGGCCCCGCGGAGGAAGCACCTCGGCCTTGGTCTTAACAGAAGCAGTCGAAGTCAGGACACGACCAGTCGCACCGATCGCCTCGGCCGCAACCGCACCGACACGACGACCCTTGAGAGGCAGCGAGGTCTCAAAGCCCTTGCGCTCAACCTCGCCGAGGAACTCGCGCGAGCCGTACTCGTCAACAACACTATAGAAGCGCCACAGCTTCGTCTCGGTGTCGCCGTTCCAGGAGACATAGACGGTGGTGCCCTCGTCGTTCTCGAGGGAGACGATCGCGGGGGTTTCGTTCGGGATACCGGTCCAGTTGTAGCGGAAGCCACGATAGTTCTCAACTCCCAGGCCCAGGTACCCCGAGTCCATGTAGGTGTGGAAGATGGGGGTCCCGTCGGCACGGAATTCAGTCAGCGCACCCTCGGAGCCCCAGTTGACAATGACGTTTCCGTTAGGAAGGAGCTGCGTGCTTCCTTGAGACTTGGAAAGAAGACCATCAGGAGGCTGGAACGCCTGAACGATAGTCGCCTTCCAGGTCGCCGTGTCGACCTCGATAATCTTACCCTGGGAGAACGGGTGCGTGTGGACTTCATGCCCGCGGCCGTCTTCAGTTCCGTGCGCGGAGTTGTCATAGAGCGAGATAATCTCCTTGCTGCCGTCCTTGGAGACGAAGCGGGCGTGGTGCTGGAAGCAGAACTTGACGTTGTCGCCGAGCTCAAAGTCGGACTTTGTTCCACCGAGACGCCAGATAATCTCGCCGGTTGCGCCGTTGATTTTGTGCACGGAGCAGGCGTCGCGGGCGGAGATGAGGTAGTTGCCCTCGGAGTCTTTATCGACGGAGTTGATGTGGAAGTAGTCCCAGGCGTCTGAGGAGTTATAGCCGGAGCCAGCTTGGCCGGGGTTGATAGGGAGGATAGCCTCTGTTCGAATTAGTATGAATCTTAATATCATGTTGAACTATATCTCACCATCGGGAAGAACATGTTCCAGGCTGGACCATTCGAAGAGAAGCTCTCCAGTCTCAATGTCAAGCTCTGTTATGCATTAGCTATAATCTCGACAACTGAGAAGCAAATTATATACCTTGAATGATAGCATCAACAATCCACTGCTGCTCAGGACTAGCTCCCCACGGAGTGAGGTCTACAGGAGTAGGCTGGTAGATCTGAATCAAAGCAGTCTCCTCATTGATGACATGGAACTCGTGCTTATCAGTCAACTTGTGGTTGCCAGCACGAAGCTCACGGATAGTCTCATAGTGCTGGTCGAGGATGGTCGTGTGGCCGTGGCCATGACCATAGCCAGGGTTGTGGTCACCCTCAAAGCAAAAGAGAACATCCTTGCCCTTCCAGCGAGCCTTCTGGAAGTTGGTAGCCCAGATAGAGTAGTAGCCGTACCCGGACCAGACCAGCTCTCCGTCATCGCGGAAGATGTACGGAGCAGCCTGGCGGGGGCCGTGCTGCTCTCCCGCAGTGTCTGGGAAGCCAGCAAATGGAGCGACGAAGAGGTAGCCCTTCTCAACGTCCGCAGCAGCGGGGATGGTGATGTTGAGTCTAGGCGGGGCCAGATCGGTCCGCGACTTGAATTGCCAGTCCGCAGCTACCAGAGGCAGCAGAGCGGCGGCTGAGAGCCATCCGAGGGAGCGCATGGCGAGTGCTAGGGGAGACCATCATGATCAGCCCTGATCGATCCATTATGTAGTAAAATCATTGAATGGGTACATTAACCTTTGGGGTATACTCTGCACTGGGCGAGATGTCTTCAGGTAGTAATTTGCGGCGATATCGACCGTTGGCAATGTCAATTGATGGAATTGTATCTGCTGCGGGGTTCCAGAGCAGTATTTATGCGCACCCCTCTATCCCCCTCTTGTCGCCCGAGAGGGTGGTGCGGATTGCGCCAAGATGCTCTGCGATTGCGTATCAACCCATCCATTCCCGATTGGGAGCCCGACCCTTCTCCACGCCATTTCAACCCACGTCCAACTCGCCTGGAAAGCAAATTGATTCGTCATGAATTGTGCAGATAACCGACAAATGTTGTCATGTTCTTTCCGAAGTCAAAAAGACGGGCTGCAATGACGGGGACCGGTTTTGGTGAGCTTGATGTTGTCAGCTTCGAGTATACTTCCCGCGTCTGATTGCGCATCCAAGCCGATAACGGCGGTTAAGCTAATCTATAGACGATCTAGATTTATTCGTTGATACACGCCAGAAATTGATCATTGCCAACGCAGAGTCCAGCTCAGCATTGGAACGCGACGCCCGCCTTGGTCGCAATATTCCCTCCACGGCCTGCGAAGCCTGTTCCCTCGGAGGATATCTCCACCAACCCCGGTTGAATCCCTTCCTTATCCTTCTTTTTCTTTTTCTTCTTTTCACCCGTGGTGTCTTTGTCGTCTTTCGAGCCGCGCGATGTAAGATCTGTTTCGCATACATAGCATAGTATTCGACCATGAAGCTCTGCCGTCCTGTCTTGCTCTTCCTTCGTCGCATGGGGATCAGGTGCATCATGCGGCCTCATAAACTTATCCACGCACGGCTTGCAAATAACGTGGCCGCAAGGTTTTGTGACTGGAAGAGTTAGCAACTGCAACAACGATCCAAGGTAGAACTAGACATACGCATCACTTTAACCGTATTCGTCAACGTCTTTTTGCAGCTCGGACACACCCGCACCATCGACCCATCAGCGCCCGCTTCCTCGGTGAAATGTACATCGACTAAGGATTTGAGCGAATAGCTATGCTGATTCCCCTCCGTAGACCCTGGACAAACAGGGTTAAGCTTGACCACCTTGTTGGCGGCGATCTCGTTCGGATCGGTTCCCGGTGTCAACGAAGGTACCCAGAACGACGGGAGAGCCGATTTATTCGATTCCGCCTGTCAAACACCCACGCATTAGTCCAATAATTCCCCAAATCGAGCCGACATGTGGAACAAACCTTCTCCCTCTTAACCTCCTCCCTCAACCTCTCCTGTTCCCTGCGCACATAATCCTTCATCTCCCCCTCCCCTAGCTCCCCAGCCTTCTTCACAACCCCACCCCCAACATCAACCTCCCTCCTCTTAAACCTCGCCAGCGCCTCCTCCTCTTCCCTCCCGCGCTTCCTCTTCCCGTCCCCGGAGCTACCAACCGCAGCCTCCAGCCCCATACTAACAAGCTCGAACTCCTTAACATCTCGCTCCCTCCGCTCCTCGACATTCCGCTCCTCCTCCTCGGCAATTCGCTTCCTCGCATTATCCCTCTCCTTCTCCAATCGCTTGATCTCCTGTCGCTGCGCGAGGAGGTCGTTGATCGCACACTCGCGGCAGAGCAGGTCGCCGTTCTGCGCGCAGGCGACGGTCGGCGAGCGTGCGGGGTGTAGACATAGTCTGCAGGAGCCGAACGGGAGGAAGGAGTCGCGGCCGATTACGCCACGCTGTGTGCCCCAGGCTGTGCGGAGGAGGCCGCGCTCGTAGGCGGTGAAGTGGGGGAGGGAGGTGTTGCGTTTTGAGTGGGCCATTGGGTTGCTTTATCTCGAGATCTAATGTGCTGTTATGGTAGGGACGGCATTGGAAGCTGGAGATGTGCGTTTTGAGGTGAATGAGAGGTGGAAGAGCTTGGAGCTGCGGCAGGAAATTATGCGGAGATGGTCTCGACCCTCACCGCCCACAGAGCTATTCAGATCTATGGCCTTAATCACTACTACTTGTATAGGACAGATTTCTGGTTAGAAATATGGTGTTTTTTTTGTCGTTATATATAACTTCCCTGACGAGACGGTCAGTTGCATGTGTATCAGATATACATTTTGTGACCGAGAAGACCCAGCAGTCCCAACGCATCCCTGTGCCCGCCTGCTGAGTATTGTGACAAGCCGAGACGTGGATATGTACGAACACACAATGAGTGCCGCGTTTAGAGTCGTCTGTTACAAGTTCGATGTATGACGGCTTGACGACACGCCTTGCATGAGCGGTCCTGGTAGTCGGTTGCGGACGTATGGCCAGATCAACTCGACTTCAGAGAGACTAGGACTAATCTTAGGGAGATGAGTCTGGCAGTAAACTCTAATAATAGCGTCTCTCCCGTTCGGGGTTGTCGTATCGAAAAGGAGGATAGTCGACGCTCACTGCGCAGAGCAGCTGCTTCTTAAGACAGAGATCGTCAGGATCGATATGATCCCACCGATCCTCGACCAGAACGCGCACGAAAGGATCATCATAGGCCTCCGCAAACCTCAATGCTGTCTTAAACACCGATTTCCGAGTCGGAAAAGGAACCGGAACTTTATTCCCCTCAGTTCGGATGTAAAAGCTCAGTAGCCGTAGAAAGGTGGGAAAGTCACGGTCACGAATGACCCGCTGAATGGCTCTCGTTGCACGATTATACTCTTTATCTTTATCACAGATCGCCTTCGTCGAAAGTAGTTCGAGGAATTCGAACTTGTCCTCGGTCCACGGTGGACCAAGCAACTTGCGAGGTAGCATGGTCTCGTCGCAATGAGGGAGCTCAAAGTAATTATTTCCTTGGAACTCAACATCCGGCTCTTTATCAATGACGACAACGCCTAGATTGAACCATACTCCGATTGTGAAGTCGGAACCGGAGATGAAGGGCTTGAATAGCTTGTTAGCGCGTAGGCTAGAATCGGCGGTTTCCATTTGACCGTTGACAATCTTATGATAAGCGTTCGGGTTCTCAAACGCTCTTTCAACAGTCGACTGAGTGAACAGATGGCCATCATCTGGGGATATTTGAATCTCTTGACGTATATGACGGGACACGTGGCTCAGAAACTTGGCTTGACAACTTCGAATCACAGGCAACGTGCACCACCGGCAAGTAAGAATCTGTGTTCGGAGAGCCACCATTTCAGCAGGTTCAACGTAGCCGACAACGGCGTGAGGCGGCAAGAAATGCCGGGTAATAAAAGGTTCTCGGTCCTCCTCATCGCTCTCGGGGTCGGCCTTCGCAGCGCTGAAAGCAAGCCGAATAAGCCATGAATAGATAACGGGGTCGGAAAGACTCCTGGCGACGTGTAGAGAGGCTCTGGGCAGATTCACCTCTAGACAGCGGAGAAAAATCTCCTGTACTATTTCGGTTGGTAGACGCTCGAGCGGTGACTTGGGTCTGGCCAGGTACGGCTCGCGGACCATTGGACCGGACTAGCTTTAAAGCTCGACCGGGCGGTCTCCAGGGCCCAAGGGAGGAGGTTCATGTGGCTGCCCAGGGATGAAATGGATTAATTCGCATACTCCGACCGAGCTTGACAGCCTAGACTCTCCCCGTCATCCCTTTCTTCGGGAGCAATGTCTCTCGGTCTGCTGGTTGGTCCCGACCGAGTGGATGTCAACACGAGGAACACAAGAAATGCAAGCAAGCGCGGCTTCAAGGTGAGCCGGAGCGGGACATCTCGCCCCCCGCGCTGCCAAGGCGCTGATTCCTTCACAGCTCAGGCTAGCAGGGATCTAGACGGGTGTCAAAAAAAACCGTCTTTCTTTTCGGATCGCCAGATTGGCCTCCCGATTCGCTGGGTGGTCTCCGTCGAACAATTCCTGTGCTGATCGACAGCCATCGCCGACGAGACCGAGTTACCGTCCGGCGTCGAACACCGATCATCAATCATCCTCACAACAGACTCTAAAGAGCACGTGTGCTGACTCGGTCCTCTGCGAGGGTTGCAGCAAAGGTACTGAGGCGGGAAAAGTATCGACTAGATTCAACGAACACGAGCCGGCGTTCGGTAAGTTTAAGAATTTGACTTCCAAATTGTGAGGCATGTCAGTAGCGCGAGGAACGATATGTGGGCCGGCGCACGAACGCGTCGGGAAAGCAGAGTCCTGTGGGCGGCCCTTGGGCAGGGTCGCAGGAGGAAATTCCACTCTCGAGATCGACGCCCGATCAAGAATCAGCCCGGCACCCGACTCGATACTGACGGCTTGGAAAGAATGAATAGCCCGGCGTTGGAATGTTCTGTCATAATCTTACTCATACGTCCTTTGGTGAAAATACCCGAAGGCTGGCTGAAACGGACCGTTGAGCGTGTGCACCAAAAGTGAGACCGAATAGGACGACAGCCATGGAAGAGAGAAATGTTTATGACTTTGATTGCTTCATTGTATACCTACCCGTCGGGCAGGGTGGATCCGGTCAGTTCTACTCCGCAGATCCACGCCCGCCAGAAAAGGCACTAGGGGGCCGAGCCACTGCCAGCCGTTGGTTCCCGAAGAACTATGACAATCTGTCCGAGTCGAGTCGACTGACACGAGCGGCGTTTGACAGCTTGAGCATTGCTGAGCCAAAAGTATCCCTCCGGTAACAAAGGAGCGCAGAACCGCCACGCGTTGAAGAGGCCGGTTGGGAGCACAAGCATCCAGGCAGCCAGTGCATCCTTTTTCCGGCGAAATTCTCACACGGTGCCTGAGGGTACAGCGAATGGCGATGCGTAGTAAGCGCCATAATATGCAAGGGTGGGTTGCTGGAGCAAAGGCGGCGCGACAGTTGTCTCCCTGTGTAACATTCTCCCGCTCATTGGCGTAGCGTCAATGGTACCAAAGCCTTCACTCTTTATTCTTAATTTCACAGCCTTCCATCTGCAACTTATTTCCGGTCTCGTGGGTCCTTCGGGTTGCCAAGTTCCGGTCCAGGGCGTTGGCTCTTTGTCTCCTAGTGCAGGAGAAAGGATTGTCAAAGGAATGCCATGCCCCCCATGATTGTTTCTGTACCACAAATTTGCCAATCCGCCTATAGGCTGCACGGGAAGAATGAATGGCAGATCCATACTGTCGCGCCTAAAACGTCTGGAAAAAAAAATTGTGGCCGGTATATAATTCCGGATGCCCTTGACTTCCAGGTGAATATTTCTTCGCTGCACTCCGGTCGACCGCTTAGTCCTTCGTTTAGCATTGCCTTTTGATCGTTTTGGCGTTTTTCTGAGTCACTCGTTCGATATCCTCCCAGTTCAGCCCACGCATAGCATACCTTCATTCTCTCGCTTCGACTTTGGCCGCACCGACCCGAGTGTATATAGTGACAGACAGCTCACAAACCACTATCTCTCGTTATTTCACGTCAAATCAAGCACATCAATATCGAAAAATAATCGATCTTAAACACCATGGACTGTTTCCGGCAAATATACCGCCTCATCAGGAGCCCTTTCAACCGCACACAACACCGGGTCTTGGAAATTGTGAGTAACTGTGACATCGCTGGTCGTCCAGCTAAGACGCTAATTCAGGCATCTAGGGACCTCCCACGAACTTCCGAAAGGAGGAGCTACCATCGTTCTTTGCTGATGATGAGTCGGTACCCCTTCCAAAACTTTTGAGGCCTCAGCTCTAACGAGATCTCAGCGCAATAACACTGCACAGCCGGACGGCATTAGAGAAGGACGCCATCGTCAACACGACCGAGCAAGAGCCTTCGAAACGGGATAAGATCAAGAGTCAGGTTCGAAGGTTGAGCGTCAAGATGTCGCGCCCGCTCATCGAGGGGGAATCATCTGGGGTGATGCCGAATGAACGATGAAGAACTTATGGCATGATTAATAGTGGCACGGGGATTGCTTTATATTAGAAATGTTGGGACTTCATTAAGCCTCGATTTCTTCAGTCCTGTATCGTTATTCTTGGGTTTCATCTGTTTGGCCTTGTTAGAACCAAATTGCCGTCTCTGAGGTTGTTCACTAGGCTTGCGCAGCTCGTCGAGGTCATCAAATGCCCGTCGCCTCTTTGTTTGAGTGGTTTGAGCAGTGTTCGGACGGTTATTCTCGGGGCGTGTAATTTGTGGTGTTGGGGTAGGTGTTGGGGTAAATCCGTCGAAATCATCGAATTTAATTCTCCTCTTCACTTGCAAATTAGCTGCAACCTTGTTCTCAAACTGTAACTCATGTGCTTTGTTCTTGGTGTCATCAGTAGAACGAATTGTCTTAGACGCGGGTCGAGCGACCGGTTTCGGCACAGGTAGTTTGGCTGTAGGTATTGCTGGGCGCGATCTGGGTGCCGTCGTAGACCATCGAGGAGCTGCAGGAACGGGTCGAGATACAATCGCATCTAGGTCATCATCATCGTCCTCAGTAGTCTCATCCGGTGAAGAAGGCTCCTTTTCAACTTCCTCCACTGGACCACCACCACCACCACCATTCATCGCTCTCCTCCCAGATCCACGCGCCTGCGCAAACCCCGCAGCTGCACGGGTTGAAGATCGAATCTCCTGAAGCCCTACCAGTGACCGTACCCGTCTCGGACTCAACATCAGATCTTGCAGATGCGTACCAGCCCACGAGTTCTCCTCCTCCTCCTCAATATCATCCCCTAAAATATCTTTCACATCATTGCGTGTACCGTTTTCGTCCGGCGGATCTACCCCGTCTTTCTGTCGCGCCCTCAGCGCCTCGGCAGCGTACTTCTTCTTCAGCGCCTCGCTCATAGGAGTAACCCCATCGGTAGGTCTCGCAATATATTCGATCTTCGCTGCATTCTGGAGCTTCGCTTCTCGCCCGCGTCGTATGTATTCGGCGTAGTGGAGGTGTTGTGTGAATGTTTGCGCGACGGCGTAGAATTCGTCTTCGACCATGATGTAGATGTCGTCCTTGTCCAGGCCTTCTTTGAGGAACCTACTCCGCGGAGAAACATCGTTCCATCAGTACGAGGTAACTGAAATCGGTGGTTCCTCACTATGCGATCACTTACTCCTCAGACGGGCAGCTATGGATCGGTGATGATGGGGGACTCGGAGCTGTTGAGACCGTCAGTAAGTGGGAATGCCCGGCATCGTCATCCTATGACACGTACAGGATCTAAAAAAGTCGCGCCTTGATGTAGCAGGCCGTTTCCTGCTTGGGGTTTCATCTTTGACTCTCGGGCTCGACGTGCGCTTGATCTCTGATGTTGGTGAGTTTGATTTTGGTTCAGCCTTCACGACGCCAGTAAGCCAAGGGAGTGTCCTTGGCATGTTGGAGGTAGGGATGTATCCTTTGCAGAGTGGTGAAGTTGTCTGGTTTTCATGATCGTGAATCGATGTCGGTGTCGATGACGATGCTGGGGAAATCTAGACGCGACATCCTTTTAGTTCGCGTTGTCGCGGATTTGGCGGCGGTCTGCCCCACTCTCCGCATTTGTGGTGCCCCAGGCAACGATGGATTTGTCATGCCTAAGGGACGCTGAGGGGCATGAGCAGCGACTCTTCTGGAATCTCTTTACCAGTTAAAGGCACAGACTGTAAGCCTTTATTGATTCATTTGGGTATCAGTCTCCTAAGGTCTAAGCCTGTTAATGTACAGAACAAATAATGACATGCGAAGTATGTTCCAAAACGCCGATGAAATGACTACTCTGCCTCATAGAAACCCAGGTGGCAGGCAGTCTGAAGAGCAAATAGCGAAAGAAAACGCCCCGTAGTAGATCTCCAGCCAATAAATGTTCATACTTCGCCGGGCCTCTTGCTGTTGCAGCTCACAATCTTCACCTTGTCCGCAGTCACGGTCGTCTGGTTATCGAGTTTGAAGTTGACATCTTTGATCAAGAAAGTCCATACTTCGTCACAGAACCGATATGTATCGAGGTGACCCTGTGTAGAGCAAACATATTAGCATCTGTTAATAATCCAAGGGCAGAGTGACAGAGCGCAAGGCTCTCGAGCGCCGGGGAAGATAACGTACCTTGAAGGTCAAACGAGTGCGGACTTTGTCCGCGAGAACCTCGGTGATAACACGGTCGAAGGTAGAGAGAATCTTCATGGCCAGCTGAGGCTCAATCCGTCCTTCATTGATCAGGTCATCGAGCGTGTCCGTCAAGGAGAGACCGACGCTGTTGTCGAAAGAAGAGGGTCAGTAGGGTCGGTCTAAGCGTCGCTTTTGGGAAGCTCTTACCTGCTCCCGCGGTATAGTTCGTAGTATGCTTGAGTGGCCATCGTGACTTGTGTGTGAGCGATGACGAGGCGGAATAGGTGCTTGAAAGAGGGATGGTTGACGACTCCGATAAGATGTGGAGATCAAGAGCCCCATCACGTGATACTAAAGAGCAACGGAATTACGTCACGTGGGCGACGTTAAGGGCGGCCATTTTCACGAACAGACCAGTTTGAAGTCACTCACTACTATTCATGTTATCATATCTCACTTTTGCTTCATTAAACATGCAAAGCATGGCACAATTGGCGCCGAGGGCGGCCGCTCTATCCAAACAGTCGATATCGGTCTCTACGACTGTCAGAAGTATATTTTCCTCCGCCCTACGCCATTCCAGTAACAACAAAGGTCTGATGGCAACAATTTGCGGGTATCACATTGGTTCAAAAGCTGAGAATGGTGGCAGATGAACCGAAGCAAGATGCCAATGAAATGTCTCTAGGGGAAACTCAAGAAACGCCCTCTCAATCAGACGACAAGCCGCAAAAAATGCAGAGTATGGCTCAAGCAGACGAAGATTTACGCCGCCGGCTTGAAGAGATGTCCGGGGAAGGTGGCGCCGCTGGGATAGAGTATGAAGATGGAAAGCCACAAGCTATGAAACGCAGTGTCAGAAACAATATGTTCCGCTATATTTAATGGCAATCCTACAAGTGTTGCCGGTCATCGGCCGAATCCTAGAAGTGGTTGAGACTACGAACCAACCATCAACGTGTCGCGCTCGTCGGACTACCGGTTGCCCATACGGAAGTTCTTTGCTACTTTTATGGTTTAGAGCAGGAAGAAAGAAACACCCACATACGAACACGCTCATGAAACAATGGAATGGATGATGCGGCGGGCAAAGCGATAATCGGCTCATACGCCCGCAGTAGACTAGGAGGATCTTCTTCGCGGAGCAATCTTCGGCCACAGGCCCTTGCATCGATCTTGCCAAACCCGACAACTGCGAGGTTTTTGATACATCAACGATTTCCAACCATCCCCGCCAGGACACCAGCGCCAATCACGCCACCGTCTGAAGCTTCTCGTAAGAACACCGATTTCCCGCTCTTTTGGGGCCCAGTGCGCATTATCAGTCGGTCAATAAATTGTTGGCAGGTCTCCTTAAAATTGGGATAATGTTGAATGATACCACCGGTATATGCAACGACAAGCTCTTCTGGCCCGGACTGCCAGTCGGCCGGTACGGGAGACGGTGAAAGAACCGGGACTATGGGGCCCCGGACACTGTTTACCCCGTTCGGATTTGATATCGTAGCTTTGAGGTGGGATGCAAGGCCAGTGATGTCATGTCCAGGGGATGGAACATGGGACCCTTGGGGTGAGCCCTCATGACTGTCCAGTTTTAGCTCTATTTCGCCGGCACACGCTAATAAGCCGACAACGGCCGCGGCTATGAGACCCGCAGATCGTCGTTGTACCGTTCTGGCCACTTTCCGGAAAACGCCTGCAGAGGTAGCATCCCACCGCCACGTATCATTCAATGGTGGTAGAGAACGAGCTAGCGCGGCTGCAAGCTCGTCATCTGAGCGGGAACGCGCAACTTTGTCCGATACATATGATGTTGTCAAGGCGTATTCCTTGGTGAGGTTCGCAGGTAACACACTCGCCGAGACCCCGGTGACGGTTGTTAAATAGTCCGTGAAAATGAGGCGAATCAATTCACCGATGTACCTTCCACCGGTCATGTATTCGAAAGGTTGAAACCCAGGGCGAGCACTCGCTGCGTCTAACTGGTCATCCCATTTCGTGATAATGTCAAGCTCCTTGAGCGGAGGTAGCACACCCGATATTGTCCACTCGGTGTTGACGATAATCTCTGACGTATCTGGGTCGCTCCGCCTGACATGCTTAACCTTGTCCTCATGGAGGGCGCTGAGTTTCATGGGAATTGTGGCGTTGCAGCCTGTGCCAACAATGATTCCCATGGCGACCCTACTATTCGGTAGAGACTTGACAGCATATGCGAGAGAGGCAAGAGTGGCAACTGCATCGTTGGTGATGGCGGCAATCTTGAGTTTTGGTAGAGCGAAAAGTTTCCGGCGTTTCGAAGACGGCTCAGCTTCATCGTCGGGACGCCTGGTATGCTTTTCGTATCCGCTCAGTAGTATTTTTCGAAGATTGAGATCTGAGGTAATGGCGAAACCCTTACCCATTGGCATGAGCGTAGCCTCGGAGAGAGATTCTTGCCTGTAAGCCGTTAGCTATGCACGGTTGCTGAACCCAAGTCCAGCAGATGGATCGCGCGAGGACGGTTGCGTACATTATCGGAAAACTAAAGGTGATGCCCAAGTCTAGTTCTTCGGGAACTGTTCCTTTGATCGCATCTGAGCTCAGGCTTTCAGCCACGACTTCAGCGATACAGTCTCCAATCCACGCAAAGAGATCTTCCGCCTTATCCATCTTCAAATGTTCTTGGATCGGCCATGCCCTCTCGAGCGTCCGCTTCACGCGCTGTGTCTGCGCCTTGCGCAGCGGCCGTTCCGAGGCCCGCGTGCGGGTCATATCGGGGTCGGCAGTGTCCCCTAGGAGTTCAATAAACGCAACTCGCAGGTTGGTCCCTCCAACATCGATCGCTAAGTAGCGGCCTGTCTCAAGGCCGGTAGGTAGCTTCGAAACTGGCGTCGGGAGGAATTGCTGGTCTGATTCCAAAGCCAGCTTCTTGTATACAGTCGATAATCGACGGGCCAATCTGTATAATATCGCTTCATCCAGGGCTAGCGGTGACAGGAACTGGTCGACCTTCCTTTGGTGTTCCATATACGCCCTTACAGAGGGGTCCATCTCCGCAAGTTCCTCATCCTGCTCCTCGTCCTCGTCAATCGCATCATCATGTATAAGCTCGTACTCGTCCACCGTCGGTAGCCCTGGGCGTGACGAATCCACTGAAGCCATTCTGAGGGTGGGAAATCCAGAGAGCAGGGAATAGGATGTGGGGTGTGGAGGTGGGTGGGATGCAGCTCGGTGGGTTGTGATGGTGCTTCGTGTGACTCACAGACTCAGGTTACGGTCTGGTCTTGTGTACGCTCGTTTCGTAGGAAAAGGGCCGTGGGGCTTCTATGTATTCAAGTGCATTCCGCCGCGGATTATCTATAGGGTGGGATATATAGGGATCGTCTATATGCGGGCGGTGGTAGAGGTGTTGGGAAGAAGTGGAATTCGAGTCGGAAACGCGGGGACAGATATTCGAACAAGGGTAGCAAACAAAAGGATTCGTTGAATCTACACGGAGAGTATGGTCAGTCTCGACGTTGCAACGAGAATCAATGCAGTGACGCGTGTCTTCGGCAAGGAAATGAGGGAGGGATGGGATAGGGTGACAATCGGCATGCAGGAAGCCAGAGGGTGCGCAGAAAGTGGACTGAGCCGGAGCTG
>MU628277.1:0-18175 GCA_025688815.1 Aspergillus carlsbadensis
GGGGTACTTACTACATACAAGTAATTAACCTCTAGTTTGTCGCCACGTCTGACGTTGCGCAACATTTGCGCGTATATGCGCGGGCAATGGGTGCTCCGGGGCAATGCCCCAAGACTGGAACCCTGGGGTTAGCCACTGCTCGTCGAGATTCGCGAGTTCTAGAAAGATGAGAGAACGAAGTTCAGCTGGAAGCTGCCGCCATGACGTTGTTGCTGTCTACACGACATTATTGTTGTAAAAAAACACGCCCATCCGGATTCGGAATCTCCGTGCCTGGGGCAGGAAGTGGATTAGTCATTTGCTCTATAAGTCTCCTTGTGCAGATGCATAAATAGTTATGACTACGTGGGGCCAAGTTCCGACAACAGGGCATACGCATGCAAGCAGCCCTATCTCTAAACCCAGACATACTCTCACTCTTTCGAAACCCCGTTTTTGAACTCGGATCTGACGGACGTACCTTGGGAGTTGTGTGCCAAGGTTCTGTTGGGCGTAACTTTATTCGACCCAGCCGGTGTGGCACAGTCTGTCTACATCCCCATGAATATTGGGAATAAACACTCGGTCCGAAATGCACACATGGCTATATATCGCCTTCAGATTCAATCGCTAGGGCCTCTAGAGCCTGGAGCCAATTCTGTAACAAATCCTTCATCTCCTTGTCCTTGATCTTCTCAATTGCACTATCCATATTATCGAACCTCGCCCCCGCTTCAAGAAGCAGTTGTACTATTTCAGCATTCTTCTCCTTGATGGCAAGTTCAAGCGGATGCTCGCGGGCGGGAATCTTCGGCGGCCTGTTAAACGGATCACCGTGCCACCAGCGGTGCCGTGCAATAGCCGGCCATTCGCCAAAGCCACAGTAGTCCCTATTACGAACAACCAAGCCATGCTTCAGGAAGAGCTTCAGCATGTCCACCTTCCCGTACTTCGCAAGGTGCTGTAGCGTATCACTTGGTTCGTACCTTATTCTGTACCCGTCATCCGGGTCGCCGTACCAGAGTTCCCTCATCACGATCGGATTCGGCGCACAGCCAGCTTTGAGGAGTGCTTCGGGCGACTTCAGTTCTGCTGCGCAGGAGGGCAAGCGCAAGGGGATTGTTTGATTCTTCATCGTCCTGGCCTCTCCAGTACGGGGAGATCGCTGTTGACGCGTTGTAGGATATGAGCAGCTTGCTGGCTTCGTCGCCTTTGTCGCTTTTCTTGTTGATCGCATGTGCAAGTAGCCCGATCCTCGCTTCTGGGATTTCAGAAGACGCGTTGGCGCCGTGCTCCAGGAGGAGTTTCATGCAGCGGACGAATAGCCGATTCGCCGCGTAGATGAGCAGATTGTCGAGGGTCTGCTGAGCAGGTTTTGGGGACTTGCACCTGGTAAGAAATTTCTCGAGCGCGTCAAAAGCGACATCTTCAGAAGAGATTCTCATCAATGTGTATACCATACCGTGTTGACCTTGGGAAGTGCTGCACGGTAGTCCGCGTCCCATTGTTCTAGAGAACCGTCAATATTTGAATTCTCTCGAATGAATTGTCAGAGACTCACTGCAAACGAGCCGATAATTTCTAACCTGCTGCCACATCTTCTTCCGCGCAGCCTTTACGCGCTCATGCATGGCATAGTCGGCATTTGAGTTTATGGGGCGAAACAGCTCAAAACCGCTACGCGGCCATTGGGCATCCAGGTCTGTGAGATGTGAGAAGATGAAGGAGCGAAGCTCGGTTGGGAGTTTGTGCCAAGGCATAGTCGTCGAGATGCTGGACGACTGCGCGCTCGTCGTGTTGATCCCAAAGCTCAGTCTCTGGGACGCGAGATTTGTTTGAGTGGACAGTCAGTGATTCTGTCATAAATAGGCTTGTGCATTTGCATAATGACCTCTGGTCCACCCAAGACAACCCATGCAAGTAGCCTTTCCTACCTAAGACACAGTCTCACATCTCGGCGACTCATTTTTGAGGCTAATGCCTTGGAGGAGCCCAACGCCCCAGGCCAAGGCGACGTCGCTGTGTCTCATCCTCCGCGCGCTCTCTTGTATTTCGGGCTGGGCATGCGCCATGGGTCCTTGAGACATTGCTTGATTTAAGCGTATATCAACATGTCTGGTACATCGCTTGGACTACGCTCCATCTCACTTCCGCCATATTTACTGTTTTCTATGCCGTGTTGAGCGGCGATACCTGGACGACACATTGGATCACCACCCTGATACAGATTGTGTTGCGATGCACGACAGATCAATACAGTACAAGGAAGACCTCATCCTAGCAGATGCATCGGGGGCTAGACGAATCTCAGAGAGTTCGCAATGCGTTCGACGAATTGACGAATCCAGTAGATATGTTGTCGTCGTTATTGCAGGACGAGCCGTCCATCGCTCGAGCGCCGAAGCTTGATTTTGGTCTCCTGAGCCAGTCCTAATTCCAGACGACACTGGGGGTACAGGGAGTCGATCCAGTATTTCAGAGGGTAACTAGGAAGCTGATCGGATGGGTGGCGCGGACTCTTGTGGTTGGGCGTGCGTGAATACCTGCCCCGAATCAGGTTCGGAAGTATGCGCCGCGCAGTCACCAGATGACACTATGTGGTTGTATTCGCGAGTACAGAAACTAATCACATATCTTATGACTTGCTTAATATGAAGACCGTTCTCAGGATGCAGTTGATTTGTACTTTCATGATTAGCAACAGCGAGCTTTGCATGTGGAAAGGCAAGCAGTTTATTTCGTAGCTCCCCTCTATCCACGGCCATCGGCGCCTGTCCATATACACTGTTAAGGCAGTTAATATTCGTGACAATCTGTATTAGTCCATTGGAAGCATCGCCGTACGCCCAAGTGACATTATAGGTGGTATATGTGGCATAGTTAACAGCTGGATTGGGCGTGATATTCTAATAGTTCTTAAACCTGGCGTGCGCCATAATGTCTTTACATCAACTACAAAAGCCTAATAATGTAAATAATAGCCACGAACAGTTCCCTACAGAGAAGTGGGCAAGAATTGTATAGTAGTATGCCCGGCCCCTAAATCAAGGCTAGATATGCTATTTGTAACGCACTTTGTACTCGTAGCCAATACATAGTTCCATGCGTAGATCGACATGCCCTTAGTATCCCAAATCCTAGAAAAAAAAAAAAAATCAAACCCATCAAACAAACGTCTCATCCGGCACAACAACCGCCCAAACACTCGCCCCACCATCCGCCCCCGTCCCACTCGTCGCAACATACAAGCCCCCCGAAGTCCCAAACGCCGCGGAAGTCGGCGCGGGAATATCCTGCACAACGACCTCAGCGGTCCCCGCACCAATATCAACACGCACCACAGTATTCTTCTCAAAGTTGGCCACGAACGCAGCTTCAGTCCAGTACGCGAGCGCGAAATCGTCAGCCCCAACGAGGATCTCGCCACTGGCGATTATTTCGGCTGAACCGGTTGGGGAGCCGGTTGTGGGGTCGATTGCGATCCGGCTGAGGGTGCCTTCGAGTGTGTTTGTGTAGTAGAGGTACGGGGCGCGATATTTGAGGCCGTTGATTCCGACGGCGAAGGCAGCTCCTGAAAGCACTTTGTCGGCGATGCCGGTTTCGAGCTTGATTCGCACGATGCCGCCCACGAGGGTATCGGTCGCCAAAACGATTGTGGGCGAGATAGCGGTAAGACCATTCAACAGTTCGGAACCCCCCACGTCCTCAATGATTTTGCTGGCGGTAGGTTCTCCGCTCGCTTGGAGTGTCCAGACTGAGACTGTCGTCGCGTCATCGACTTGGTTTAATGTGAGAACAGCGTATGTATCAGCCGCAAGCTCGGCAATACCGGTAGCATTGGTCGCGTCAGGAAATGTATAAATCGTGCGAGGGCCGCCGTGCTGATGCGAGGGATCGACTTCTTGGACGACGGGGCTATCGAGCCTTGTCAGGCGCGTGTACCATGAAGGCCCGCCACGCTGAGAGATATTCTCGATCCATGTTCCTGCGGCGAGCTGGTAGGCTTTTCGTGCGGTGTATAGCTCAGCTAGCACAGCTGTGCTCGCTGAGAGCAGGGTGAGCAGGGTAGATGCGCGCATTATGGGGAGGAGGTCGGAAGCTTGTTTCAGGAAACGGATTCGAAACTCGAAACTCGGAACTCTCTGGACGGGAGAGTTAAGCAAGATGCCACCGCCTTATATCTTGGATCTGAGACATATTCTCCCGAAAGTAGCAAGTGATGGTCATGCAGCTCGTATTGCTGAAGAAACATACTCCAGTCATGCAGGCAGCGACGAGACGCCACAAGTCAAATACGAGCACCCTGATCCAGAATGTCAAATGACGCAATCTTCAGCGACTCGAGTGGCGATCTGCTCTCTTCCGCCGTTCCAGTCGATCAGGGTCCCTGGCTGCAAATGACTGCAGACCATGAGGTTGGCACATTGAGTGGTGGAATATTCGCGCTGCTGCGTCCAGTGGCTTCTAGGGGCGTGACCGAAGAACCAGAAAGTTACCTGCGAACAGTTGCGTGTAGCTCTCACGACCAGACTGCCGACTCGGCGGGGATATCTTCAGACTCCCACACCAGACATTGCGGTCGTCTCCAGGCGAGAAACCACCAGCCATTTGATCTTCATCGTCTCTTCCATCTCTTTCTGCTGCAGCTTCTCAAGGTCTTTGTCCGCACATTGTAGCTTCTCCCTGACCCTCTTTCGCTTCTCTATTTCGAGCTTACGGATCTCTGCCGCAAGGCGATCAATCTTCTTTCTTGCCTCCTTGTCATCCCCGCCGCGCTTCTCTTCAGCCATTCTGATCCTTTCTTCAAGCTTCGCGATTTCCTTGTCTCTGCTTTGCACCGCCTTGATTGCCTCCTGGTACTTCTCCGCCTGGCGCTTCCTCGCCTCGTTTTGTTTCTTCTCCAGTCCCTCCGTCCGCTTCTGCTCTTCCTTTGCAGCAAACGAGGCATTCAGTCGTCGCAGTAGATTCGACTGCTGCTTCGTGTCTACCGGCATATGCACCCTCTCTAGCGGCGCTACATACCCTTCCAAGGCAGACATCAAGCGCAGCCGCGGATGCACCCTTTCTTCTGACTCCGCATCACTCACACCCGCAAGCAACCCCTCCAGCTCCTCCAAACCAACCTCCCTTTCACCGAACCCACCCTCGTTCCTCATCTCCACACACCCCCGAACCCACACCTCCGAAACCCCAATAACATCCAACATATCCTTAAACCCCTGAATCTTCACAACCAACCCCCTCGCCTTAAAGAACTCCTTATTCATCTTCCTCAGATACCTCCTCGTCCGAATATACGAGCTCCCCTCACTCGCGACCTCGGAAACAGCCTCCACAACCAACCCCGCGATCTCGACCGGGTGGATCAGCCCCATGACCTGGCCCGCGATGTTCGTCGCTTGGAGCACGGGGTTCGCGATCCAGACGGCGTTGAGGCCGTCGATGAAGGTTAGGAAGTCGGCTTGGGGGATGGAGTAAGGGGACAGCGTCATGCTGTAGGCGCGCAGGAACGGGATGGTTATTTCGCTTCGTGCGGATTTCGAGACTTCTAGTTCTGTTCAGTACAGTTACAATACATGCGGGGGGAGGGTTCGTACGGGGTATGACGACTGGTCTGAATGGCGCTGTATACACTTGCGGCGGGAGGGCCGTGCGAGGAGGTCCTTCTGCGGAGAGGTTCGGGCTGGGGTCTTGGCTGATGGATTCGGCCGCCATCTTGTTGGATTTCCGGATCTTGTGAAATCTCGACATAGGATGTGCGATTGCAACAACAGCAGGTTTCAGTGGAATGCCAGATATGAGAGTGATTGAGCTGCGATCGCTGGATATTCCCCGGCATATATACCTGGTACCCGCCGACGCCCAGATTTGCCATGGACACGGCCAGCACAAAAACTTCCGGTTCAAGAAAGCATTCTGTAGCAGGGCTGAGACGGCATGAACTTACTTTCAATACGACGTCTGGAAGGATATCAGATACTCTGTTTCGACGTGGCAGTCATGATAACCTGAGGCTGAGACCGCCACCGACGAGAGGGAAAGATATGGCTAACTGCATCCGGCAATGACTTCGGAGGGCCAAGCATGAGGGCACCGGACTCCGCCACGACGCCAAGCAGGCCAAGCGATTGCCTTTTCTAGCATTCCGCCCATCTCTTGCTATCTCTCCTTGTCCGATGCAGATTGCCCTGTGACCAGACCCCTCTCGCGATTAGTCTTCCGATACGGAGGATTCCAGATATACTACGTACGTACCGCTTATTCGCACAGACCCTGACTGTGAGGTTTTGCTATCTATACCAACAACTATAACATCTTACTTGTCATTGGACATCGCACACGCTCTCCCTGATATTCCCCCCTTTTCCTTCTTTTCACAACATCACGCCCTAGGACGTAGTAGCCTCGGCCATAGCCTCGCTTGTGGGACCCACCCGTGAGAGGGACAACCGGTAATCTGGGATAGTTACCTAGTATACCACGCAGAGGTTATCGAGAGCATACATCACAAGAATGCTCCCCAGTAGAACCCTCCCTTGGGTGGATGGTTGCATGGTAGTAAAGGAAGACTACTCGGAAGTAAAGGGGATTGCTGGTTGACAATAGAGTTCCACTTACATCACGATGCAAAATAACCTTTCCAAAGCTACATTTACAGCGCACAAATCCGTGAAGGACAAACACCACTACTCAAATTCACCAAGAATTACATTTCCTTCCTTCAAGGCAACATGTCCAACGATGGGGAGGCAGACGCAGCGAACCACATCAACAGCCCCGATCGCGGCTTCCTGGGCAACCTGGCAGCCGCACCTACCGTGTCCCCCGTCGCCATGCCGCAATACGCCTGGCGGGGCCGAGGGCAGTTTCTGAAAGATACTGCCTCTGCCTTTGCCCTCAATCAGCTCCACGAGGACGACAGGGATCGACATTTTCTCGTGACTGGCGTAAGTGAGGCAATATACAACCGCGAGTTTCGAGACCACGGAGAAGACAGGAGCGATCCTTTTGGCCGCTGGTGCGCATACGACAGGGCCCTTGAGCTCTTGCTCTTCAGGATGGTGGAGACCTCCGTACACAGCGTTGTCGCTCCGGAATTCTATGTGATAGTTCATGACGCGTTGCGCCCGATGAGGTTGACAGAGGAGTTGGCGAAAACGGCTGGTGCGGGTAACGAGGCCCCGGGGGGCGCAAAACAACCCGACGCAGGATGGCGGCCCGTTAGAGTGCCTTATAGCCGTAACAAGGGTTGGCCGAGTGTGGTCTTGGAGGTGGCCAATTCGGAATTTCTAAAGAAATTGCAGTCCGATGTCAGGTTTTGGCTCCGGGAATCTGAGGGTCACGTCAAGACAGTGTTGACCATCGCCATCCGCGACCATGCGAAAACAATCGTCGTTGAGAAGTGGGAAAAGGCGCCTAGTGGTCGTGCTCACTCCCAGCAGCATATCGAAATCACTAGAAACAGGCGTGCCAACACTGCGACCGTGACTGGCGGTCCCTTGGTGATCGATTTTGAAAAGCTCTTCTCGAGACCCATTTCCTCGCCCATCGAGCGAGATATCGTCCTGGGAGATGCCCAACTATCAAAGATAGCGCGAGTTATTTGGCAGGAAGCCGACAAGGTAGGTTCAGCCTCATACACCAGAATATGCATCTGATCTAACCATCGCACGCTAGGAGGAGGAAAAACGCCGGGGCCGTTGAGGTAGAAGAACATGGTTAGCCACACGAGCAAAGATGGTTTGCGTATTGAGATTGTGGCAGTGGTTCAAGAATTGAAGGACATCGAGCGATGCACGGTGTGGAGGGAGATTGCAGCAAACTCGATTGTAGTACAGTATCTTAAGAATGCAAGCCAGCCAGGGGGTCCACTACTATACACTTACTCTAGGGAGATTTCCCATGCATAGGTAGTACAAGCCTGGTGACCATGTCGTATAGGCACAAATTTCCCCTTGGACCCCGCCTCAATCCAGTGGCTATGATGGAACCAAAATAGAAAAGCGATGGTTTGAACGTTCAAAACCGGGCGCCAGTTGTTTGGTCCAGGAGCCCCCTCTCCATATTCCAGGCACACATAGACCACCCAAGCTCGCCGAGACCCAGAACTTCACAATTGAACCGGAATATCGAGAAAGATAACTCCCAACTGTCGCGCCTGAACGTAATTATAGCCCTCCCCGCGGCTGCGAAACCTGTGACTACCGCAGTAGTCATGCCATAGTCTCCCTTTCAAACAACGTCCAGACCCGACTACCTGAAAGGCTAGCCGGCCAAGGCAGGGAATATATTTGCAAAGGCGTATGCGCAATCATTTCGCGATGTGCGACAAGGAAGTTATAGACCTCGCTTATTATCGGGGGGTCGATGTTTGTGCCCGAGTCCTGTCGCCTAGGGTCAGCTTAAGCTTCGGAGTCCAGCAGCAGGTGCTGAAGCGCGGGCTGCCTTTTGCCCAAAAGGAACGCCCTGAATGATGGATGGAAAATACGAACGGGGCGATCCGTGTCTGGGAGGCCATCGATGTACGGAATATCAATGACGGACCCCAGCCCAACCACGGTTCCCTCAATATCCGCTGGGCTCAGTGTTAGTCGTGCAGACGAGCCAGCGGTGGCCAATAGCTTCTGCAGCGAGTTCATCGACAATGCGTGAGAAAGCACAGCGAAAGACCCAATAATGAGACGGTAATGATCTCGCGCCATGTAATCCATCTCATCCCCGAATCGCTCTGGCGCTGATTGCTCCAAGATCAGACTATACATGTTGTTTATTCCGGTCAGCGAGGGTGACTCGCGCGCGAGAAATTGGGTCAATGACCGGCTTGGGTCGGTTAACTCTCTTAGCGCATGAGCCAGGGTTGCAGCGTAGATGAAGAGCCCCGCAGACCGTGCGACGACAGCGCCGACTTGCTGAGGTGTATACCACCCTGGCAGACGATGTTCCTCTGCAATGGTTTCGAATTCGTGCTCGAGGTATGTCCGAATATCGGCGTCGACCACGGCGGATTCGACCTGCTGAAGGATTCCCTGTTCCACGTGTTCTGTGATGCGGCGGACCGCGCGGTGAATAGACCTCTCGGGTCTACCTGTCACGAAAAATCGCAGCTGGATATTGCGCAGCCTCGCAGCCTCGCAGCCTCGCAACCTGGCTCAGCAGCTCAAGTATCAAACTCATGTCGGTGGCTGGCTCGCACTCGTCGACCGCGTCAATGACAAACACCAATGGGGTAGACTGCGTGGGATTCGGGCCCTGATCCAGTTGTGACACTGGGTTCAAAATCAGGTACTCCCACTGCTCTCTGTGTGACTTGGAGAATATGTCTGGGTTTGTGTGGATAGATTCATTGAGAAGAGACCGATATTGCATCCTGCAAGAATCAGCAGGCTAAGGGCGCATCGCGAGTTGATAGGCAAGCGTGCTGAGGAACTTCTCTGCACTTTGGCCATTGCCACGTCTCGAGAGAAAAAGAAGCTTCCAGCTAGGGAGCCCTGCTCACGCAAGGCCCGCGCGACGGTCTTCGCAATACTTGTCTTTCCTGTCCCCGCCAGCCCCTGTAGCCAGAAAAGAGGCTGGCTGCTCGGGTCTCTCGCCTAGCGGTAAATGTCCTCAAGGAGGGCAACGCGTGTATTGGGCAAGCACAGCGGAACGTTCTGCAGTTTCAACGAGTCAAAGCACGCCTCCATCGCCCGAGGGATAGAGTGGATTTTATCTGGGATTTCTGAACACTATTAGGTACATGGAGTGGAAAAACGCTATAGACTAACTACATACCCGCCGCCCTTCCAGGTGTTAACTCGAACCGCCACTCCTCCACTATCGCCTTCGCACACGCGGCGGCAGTGATGGCCGCGTAATGCTGCCACACTTCGTTCCTGTGGCTATCCGCATAGTCGGACGCGCCCTTCACGATGATGGTAGGGATATACTCCCACGATCCTTCCCCGACCCGTTCGAACCCAAGAACCCCACGCTGCTGGATTAGTTGATCACGGTGGTACGCGCTTGCCATGACGGAGTTGCTGGAGGCGAATTTCCCAAACAGGATAGATGGCCGGCGGGCGCGTTCGACGTTGTCCCTTTCTCGGATAGGCCTGCGATCCGGATGGAGTCCGCTGGCGACGCGCAGCCTGCTTCGGGGGAGCTGCGAAGCCGCATCGCAACCGAGAATTGCACATGGAGTCTCCCAGGCAGATGGACAGCCTGCATAGGATGAGCGTTGGCAGTCAGCGCAGATCTCGCCGCCATTGGGCTTTCTGTGCTTATGCTGATATCCGGCGTCGTAGAGGACATCGTTTTCCGGTCCAGGATACACACCCCGTGGCCGCAGGCCACCGTCGAGGATTGCTTCGGTATACGTGATCATCCTCCGTTTCATCCTTTGAAGCACAGTGATTACTTTGAGTTTCTTCAGGAAGGTACGTATTGCAACAGGCGGTATGAGAACGGCATCCTCGTCGCCTTCGTCGTACCGTGCCCCATATCTGGATGGCACGATCGCCGTGCTGACAATGACATCACCGAGGAGGACCTCCTGCCCATCGGCGTCGCGGGCACGGGGATTAACGCCGCAGACGCCGACGGCTATCGCGAGTTTGATCCCTGGAAAGGTCATGGTGAGACGTGTCGCCGCTCCAGCCGACTGCATGTTTCCAGCGCCGGCCAGGTAAACGATCACCACGTAGTGGCTGCCGATCCGTCCAGTTGTATACGTGTTTGGATCGCTGCTGTGTCTAGGATAAAGGATCCCGCTGGTCTCGTATTGCTCGTCTAGGGCTAGTGTGATTGCGTGGCGCTCAGCCGCCAGGGCGCAGAAGAAGGCGATCTGGAACTGAGCAGCATCACGTGGCTGACGAGGATGGGCCATTTCAACCAAGGGATGTCTGATTCTCGAAGTTTTTAGGTGAGCGTTAGGTAAAATAAGACCAAGTTAGATAGATAGAGAGGGATGGATCAAACTGAACAGTGAGGGATTCTCAATCTCAACTCGAAATCCAGTCCCCGTTATATACTCCCCCATCAGCCATAAGCGCTCGAGCGCGGTAATATTAATATAAAAAAAACACAATTAATAGATTCGTTTTCTCAAATACCCTTTATCGATGATGAGTTTCCCAGCGCCTACTGCTGATCCGAATTTGAACTGAGACCCCTGAAACGGTGCTCTTGGCCCTTTGCTTGATAGGTAGTCTGCCAGTCTGGCGGCTACGATGAGAGCCTACAGTTCACGGATCTTGCCTCCATTGCCTATCAATATTTTCGCATCTAGCGCCGCCGATCCATGACCAGTCCGTCCGGACTCTGCAACGACGGTCAACGCCATCGGCGGCAATATCTCTTGGCTGCCTCACTCCACCACGCAAGCTGTGCCACCGAGAACCCCATTTCCCGACGAGATGACGGACGGACAGCTCGAGGCTCCGCGCCCATGATGGTTGGGTATCGTTCCTAGTCCCCAAGTCCGTACTCTACCTGCCAATCAATCATTGCATAAGCGACGGGGCGCCAAATATATCCACCATGGCGTTTCAGCCTCAAACTCATGGTACTGTGAATGAAGCGCCGCAGCATTGGCAGGGCCAATCATTAAATGGAGCACTGAGCTTGTCCGTCCTGGCACGGAAAAGGTCGCTGATATGGGAGGGCCGCCGCGCTACTCCGCAATTGCCTCGACGGCTCAGTCCACCACAGCGGCTACACAATACAACCGAACTCGCTGACTCTGTCTGGAGTATCAGGAACGAGAGTTTACCGTTATAGCGCGCAGGTTCAAAGCAAGTAAGATTGATTGGTAGCGCCGGATTCGATAAATAGACACATCGCAGAAAGAAGAAATTAGCTACCCTCCTATTCCACCTCACTCTCATCTGCAACCTCCACCGTACTCTGCCGCGTAGGAGGCTTGATCTTCCCCTCCGAATCCTCAGGATCCTCAGGATCCTCCGCATCATCCGAATCCTCCTGCCTCGCTGAAACTTTCGCTTCTCCCGCGGCCTCCAGTTTCCCCTGAGTTTGTATACCCCCCGGACTCTCATAAACCACCTCCCCCCTCGACCCCTTGACAAGTCCATCATCACCCAGCCCTTCATCCTCAGTCCCACTCCCACTCTCACTCTCACCGTCCGACCCCGGAAGCGCCACCGGATCCGGGATATGATGGACCCGAGCCCCGTAGGCGCTGAGACCCGGCACCACCTTTGGCGGCGGCGGCGGGGGCGGCGTCAAGCCATAGATGAGAGGAACCCCATCCCGGCGCGGCCGTTCCCGCTCGTACGATGTTCTTCGCACCGGCGGTGCAGGCGGGCGTGTCAGTCCCCACCTCGACGCGCGATCACGATCGGGCGAGCGATTGAGATACCTCGCGCGCCGGCGGCGGTACGCACCCACAGTGTCGAGGTCGAGACCGTACGAGCGAGCCAGATGGCGGGATTGGAGCTGGTTCTTGATATATTGCGGGAGGTCGCTTGCAGAGAGCCACGCGGACGGTGGTTGTGGTTGTGGTTGTGCCGCGGGCCTGTCGGTTTGGGACACGAGGGATTTCTTAAGGACGTTCATGCCCCAGCATGTCAGGGTGAGTCTGTACGGGAACTCGGTGGGAACGTAGCGCTGGAGCTCAGTGATATCTGCGAGGAGTGCGCGGCGGCCGGGGTCGGTGGTCCGGGTGAGCCAGCGGGTTAGGCAGGTGTGCTGGGCGCTGAGGATATCGCCCTGCCGCCGGAATTGTAGGTGGTACATGCGGGAGAATCGTTGGTCTTGGGCGTGTGGTCCGCCGGATCCGCGGTAGATGAGTTCTGCCAGGCAGGCGGCCTCGGTGGTGTAGTCTTCCCGGCTCATCGCTGTCTCAACAGCGGCTTCTAGCAGCTCGTCATCGGATGTGGGGGTTTGGTCTCGGTCGGCAGAGGGTGGATACGATGTTGGGTTCTCGGATCGGATGGGGAGATAGATGGGAAGCGTGTCGGGCCAGACGGTCAGACCGGGGTAGCCACTGAGATGCGGTCCCAGGTCCCAACTCGGGGGATTTCGCTTTCGCCGGAGTTGTGTTTCAGCCAGGATCCAAGATAGGTAGGACCGGCAATGGACAAGCTCTGGATTGTTCTCTTTCAGGCACGTCGCCACATCACGGGCATGGCTCAAGCACCGTGCTGCCAGGGATAAATGCTTTGGTGTCGGGGCAGCAAACGCCCACGTCGACAGCTCGTTGCTGGCGTGGACGAGGATGTCGAGGACTGCGAGGTACGTTGCCTCGTCGTACTGCCTCATGTTCCAGTCCCCGAACAGCCGCGTGAAGGCGGCCGGGGATTCGAGGCTGGTTTGGAAGATAACCTCCCAAGTGTTTATGGCACCTTCCAACTCTATTAATGCGCAGAGAAGATCTCTAGCATCCCACACCTGGCCCGTGGCAACGAGGGGACTGTAGAGGTGATCGCAGTTTGCCCAGTAGTCAAAGTCAAACTCGGGGCCCGGGTCCGTTTCCGTTTCAATCCGGGACAGGACCTTGAGCGCGTAGCGGAAAATCTGAACCTAGCGGAGGCCGTTAGTAACAGGCACAGATGGACATGGAGAGGGCTGTCATACTTCGGCTGAATCTAGCGATGCAACAGGCCCTGACCGATTTCTGAAGACCGAGTGCATCGAATGTGCCAGCTCTTGGACTGTCTCCTCTGGCTTGTCCGGACTAGTCGTCAAATGCATGGCTGAAAGGGCATCAAGCAATTCAAGATTTGCCTGGTACAACATCGGGTACCGTTCTTGGTCTGTCAGGTTTGGCCCGGCTGGTCTGGCCCGCTGCAGTATGTGGCGATGCTGTTGTAGGAATTCTTTGAGTCGCTGGTATGCACCCTGCTCCACCAGCATGTCCGCGTACTCGATGATGACTGGAAGAACCTCGGTGAAATCGCGTAAATTGTCGTCAAAATATTGCGAGGCGGCCTGGAAGTGCCCTAAGCGCTTGAGGCGAGAGAACTGCTCCAGCAAGACACCAACATCGGCAGTGGCGTTCATATCAAAGTGAACGGTGACATCCTTGACAGTCGCTGGGTTGAGAATTGTCTGTGCGGTGATCTTGTCCAGCTGGATCTCTTGTTGGTGCTGCTGCTGTTGTTGTTGTTGTTGTGGGGGTGGTGGTGGTGGTGGCTCCCTGGCCGGCACCAGGGCGCCATCCCCCCATTGCGGCTCAGCGGGCTTGTAAACAGTCCGAGTTGCCTGTTGGTAGAACGACGGCCGAGGGTTGCTGACGAGACTCTTATCGAGCCTGGTCCCCGCATCGTCGTCGTCATTCAGCAGGTCATCAAGCGCGTGATGCGGTCGCACGCGACGGCGGGTGGCCATTCTGCTCGATATAACCGAGACACCAAGTGAAATCCGAGATGGAAGACCGGTGACACAGTTTGAGACAGGGGCGTGGTAGAACAGCCCACGGGAAGACCAAAAGGTCAGCCAGGGAAGAAGCAAGCATGGTGTGGCGGAGGGGGACCAGGGATCCGACCGGAGTGTGTGTGGCTTTGCCATACAGGGTTGTGATGATTCGTCTAATCCTCCAGGCTGGAAGCGCCCTGGGCAAACCTGGAACTTGGTGCGACACAAACACAGGCCCGCATGATTCAGATTCAGCCTCGCACTTTTCGTTCGGTGGGGGCTGTGTCTGACACGAGAATCATGAACGATCGAGGGCCCAGTTTCCGCAGTTTCTTCCTTCAACCTCCCATGGCCCACGCAAAGTCTCAACACGACTCGATGTCGCTGGCAATCCCAACACAGAGCTCAACGGCGAGTACGATAGAGACGGCGACCGCACAGACGCCGCCCACATACGCCCGGCGCTTCGGTCGCACCTACCGTGGCCTCGACAATCTCACCACGGCCAGCCTCTGCTCACGCAATGTCGGGAAAGTGCGAGCTGACTGCCGTCTCCGCGTCGCCAAATCCCAATGGGGCTCTCTCGGCGCTCATGGAAACCCGGCGGCGATCATCTACATGGACCTCGCCATCGACCAGCCGTCGAATTGCCGGCTGGAGAGTGCCGCTGTCACGGTTACGCTGGAGGAGGTGTCGCCCTCGAGCATACCGTGCCAGAACAAACCGCTTCAAATGACCGACTTTTACGGACCGAAGCAGCTCAGTGGGGAAGCGACGAAAGTTACCGTGACTCGCACCGTCCATCTTGTCCCGCAGGTGAACGTGATGGGCAGCGGCGGCGGCGGACTCGGCGTGGAGAGGGAGAAATCCGCGAGCTACAACACTCGGTGGACGTTTACCGGCGGCTTACTAGCAGGCGAGCAGATGAGCCCCCTCTACCGCGCTTTAAAATGGGAGCTCCGCGAGAACGAGGCCAACGCCCGATCGAATCGCAGCCCCGTCATCCACACTGCGTTCGCTCTCCAACACAGCGACCGTCCGTTTATCATGCGGATCGAGATTCAGGGCCGTCTGCAGAGCACCAAAGATCGACTTCGCCAAAAGATGCGGCACATGCGATTCCCCAGTCCGAGTGATTCACAGCAGGGACGCAGCGATACTCTGGTTTATCCTAATATCGCTAAACCTCGAGCGCGGGCGTTGGATACGCTCGCGATGGGCTTATCGAGTGCGATGGAACGTGAGAATCTCATGAGAGTCCCCGTCGAAATTCCAGACGCGCTTCCAGTTTCGTTTTCGGTGGATGGTGATACGGCGACAGCCACACCCCGACCAGGCACACCGCCGTTTGATCAAAGAACGCCATCCACACCCTTGAAAGAAGCGACAGGGCCAAGACCGCTGACTCAAGACCCGACGCCGGAAATGCTCCTTTCCCCAGACGACGCATCCTCGATTGCAGGAAGCCGGCCGACGTCTTCGATCTTGAATTTCTCCTCGGCGCCGACTTTGGTCAACACTCCGCGAACTCCCCTCTCGCGAGACCCCTCCTCTGCTATCCTGGACAGCGCGATCGACTCGTTTAATGGCCATCGACGGGAGCAGTCAGTGTGGAAAGAGGCACCGCAGCAGCTGCAGAATTTGGAGATACCCCGGCTCAAAGAACCGGTTCCTCTCCCCGAGGAGGCTATGCTCGTCCTGCTGTCCAGGTATCCCATGCTGCTTTTTATTTTGCGGATCATGGCCGGTGTTTTCGACATGATGCCGGGCTCTAAGGTTTCTCTCGACAAGAACGGCACCAAGGACACAGGCATACGCAGAGAGGAACCCCTGGAACCGCAGACTTTGAAACCACCTTCCCCAGGGCAGTGGCCCCAAGAATTGAAGTAGACACTATCAATGATTCATGTGTGCGATATTGGCGATCCCAGTTCTGTTCTCATTTAACCACTATTACTTTTCATGCTTCAGGCACAGCGCTAAGAAGATAATGAATTCCTCTTCTTCTCCAACAAACTACACCAAGAAGCACCTGGTAAACAGAACCAAGCCCGCTGAACACCGGGATTTCTTTGTGCGACCGCCAGCCACCAACAACAAACATTTTCGTGCAACATCAGTCTCAAGCTACTGCACGATCCCTGTCCCTTGGTAGCAAGCGCCACGTACAGCGCGTTCATTGGACTACGCAGCAGAGATGGTCGGGGGCTGAGCACTGAAATAACTTTGCTTTAAAGCCACAGCGATTACTCCCCGCGTTGTGCGATCCCAGGCTTACGGTTCCCATAACCGAGTTTAACTACAGCAAAGTCATGAACAATCAACAGAAGAGGCACCTTGGCACAAGGTGACTTTCTGAAAGCCTGTCCTGGCAGGCGCAGTCTGCTTTTGAGATTTGCTTGATCGCCAATACTCAATCCGCGGAACCACTAAGACGGGCGGCAGGGCGTCCTGGGACGATTGGCGTGGTACTCGAATACCGAGAGTACCATTTCGCTCGCAACCCCAGACCCGTTAGTCATTGACGAAAGTATCGACACCGTAGACGTCGAGGGAGTATCGAAATTCCCAGCACACTCGCGAGCTTGCAGCACTTGCCGCATCGCTCCAGTACAAGGAGTGGCGCGGATATTCCAATAATAATTCAGAGTGGTTCTGGCCCTTCAACCAGCGACAGCGGGCACCCTAAAAATCAAGCTGTCCAGAGTATCCAGGATCACTGCTATGTCCGCCGCACGATCTAGGGCCGCGTCACACCTCAGTTTGCGATGGGGTGCAAGCGGGCGACTGTCGAAGAAAGGTTCGTCCTCGCTGCCAGCAGGGGCCATCCGGATAGGGCCAGGCTCATCATTTACCGGCGGGGACGAGAGCATCAACTGGAAGCGCACGCAGAAGCAGAAGCAGAGCATTAGCACTGACAAGCCGCCGAAGAAAGCCCAAACCCGCACACGCCTAGAGGGCCTGAAGAGATATACGCGTGAGGGGTGTCCCTGCGTCAGCAGTGCCTGGCCTTAAAGTTCGATCTATTTTTAGTGGATCCTGCGGTCTTGGATGCTGGTATCGGGGAGAAAATGGAGAACGGTTTGGACGGTCCGACCACTCTAGTCGCGGGTCTTAAGGTTGGGATTGAGCGGGCGCCTGCTAGTTTGGAAATGGCCGGGGATGGAGAAGGCATTGGCCGCGGCTCCCAAAGGGATATAAATGCATGGATAGTCTCGTGGGATCCCTGTATTGGCTGAGAGGGAGACTTGTAAGGTGAGGGATATGTATGTAGAACGACTGAAGGGCACGTCGTTTTTGATAACGGGATTAGCGGAATTTCTTTCTCGTGCATATTTAATTTAGGATGGTTATTTAGACAAAACCCTCGACCGGGCATAGTGCATGTTATACCCGCAGTTTGTAAACTGAATGGAATCGAATGTCCTGAACGGAATTAGGGCTCTTGAACGTGTATATGATACCAGGTAGAGCAGCTTAGGAAACTTGTCCTGGCCAGGCTGGGTAGACTCACCATGGAGGAGGAAGATTAGCAAGCTGTAGAGGGGATTGTGACGTGCATAATGTCCCTAAGTAGGTGACGATCCAGGAGCTGCGCGATGATATTTGGCGGGAATATGCCCATCTACTCACACACACTCTCTCTCTCTCTCTCCCTCTCTCAGGTATACAAAATCCTCCTCTTGTGCATCGAATATAGAAGTCTAGAAACACCACGCTCGTACCTAAGACGCACCCCGAAAACCCCCATAAACAAAATCCCCCACCTTACGCGGAAACCCACCTAGCCCCTTATACTGTGACGTACTATCCCATTTCCCTTCATCCTCTATAGCCGTCAGTT
>MU628277.1:18185-97735 GCA_025688815.1 Aspergillus carlsbadensis
TCCGCCCAATCCAGTCCAGAGCGGAATGATAGACTCACCTCCATCAAACCACAACTTATGCAGAATGCACGCATGTTCTACTAGCAGTCTCCAATCCGGGGGGTGCCCAACGCGCGCCGCATACTCCTCTTTATTCCAGCGGCGCGTCAAAATCTTCCCGCCCTCAGTGCAGAGGTAATAATACCGCGCGAGGTCCTGGAAGAGATCCTCGACGACTTCGGCCGCGTCGTAGAGTTTCCGCATCCACGAAAGGCAGTACCGGAGACAATGCCGGATCAACCCGAGGATCAGGAGCACGTAGAGAATTGTCGGCCAGTGCCGTGGATCGCGCGTGTCTAGGAGGTGGAAGCATAACTGCGATAGCGTGCTTAGCATGGTATGCAGGTTGCTCGAGAAATGGCAGCCGGGCGTTGACGTCTTCATCGCCGTGGTGGGGATATGTACCCTATCTGGATGTGTTTCCTTGTAGGCTGTTGCAGTGAGGAACGGGTCGCGCTCATCTCGCCCGAGGACTTCAACAGCGGACCCATCCTCAGGTAGTCCTGCGATTTCCACAGTGCGGCCGTAACAGTCCATGCCGATGAGGTCGAGGATGTGGAAATCGAGAAAACAGCGCAGGGCGAGCGCGATGATCGTCGTCTCGCCTGACAAGTCAGTTGCGGTTCTGACAGCCGGTGAATTACGGACGAGATCTGCTTGGAATTGCGCGGCGGCTAGCAGGATGTCGTGGGTGACTGGGCCGTACCAGCCCAGTAGGTGCGAGTTGCGTTCTTGTAATCGGGCGAGGAATTCATTAAGCGCATCCTGGAAGGGAGATTGGTGAGGGAGGGGGTTGAACATCAATAGGTCCCAGATTGAGTCGTCCTCTTCGTCAGGGTTCCGGGCCATGTTGATCACGTAGGAGTATTGGGGGCAGTGCCGGATGATCCATTGCGACGGTGATGCTCGGACGAGAACTAGTGTTGTTAGCTGGAATGGACTATAGAGCTGTACATAAATGTTTCACAGGCTAGTTATCTTTACTTGAGAACGCCTCATCCAAGCCATAGTCCGGTTTCAAAGGCACCCTTGCTGCGGACCGAAGGATCCTGTTTCGGTCCATAGTAAACAGGGTATGAAGCCGGGAACAAGATTGCGCGAGAGAGCAAACATCTTTGACCGTTTCCAAATGGCGATAGATATGTAACAGAATTTCATTTGGTAGATGGAGAAGGAATCCAGGTTTTGCTTCGGTCCCTGATAGCCTCGATGTTGAAGAGAGCAACATTAGAAGTTCCCTTGCTGCAGCTGTCCTGTCCAGGCCGCTAGGAGTGCAAGACGTAAGTAGAGGTGGAAATGACTGAGTAAGAAGGAAGAGGGGCACCGTGAAGATCGCTACGGCCAAGAGGAATCTTATGTATACGAGGGATCCACGTGACCTCATCGACTGATGATGCATCTTAACACCCTCCAATTACCTTGATTTTACCAAGTGGTGGTGCCCAATATTAGTTGGGATACTCTATGTTGGCATACGAGAGGTACAATGACTCACAGCTAGGATTCCACATCTACTAAATAAGAGTGTCCCATGTGGTTGACAATTATCGAATTCCCAGCCTCCTTGAGCTACGATACAGTGAATGTGTTTGTGACTAGAGCCCAGAAGACTTATTAACTGCTTGAATAACTTAAGGGTTTGGGTGCACCATCCGCCCCCCTCTCAGCCTCCATACTCCCGCTCGTATTTCCGCCGCAACTTCACGTGGATAAGCCGCTCAGCCTCCCCCACAGGAACCTCCTCGAACTCATAGTCAACATGGCCCCGATTATAGTCGAGGAAGAAGGTCGTGCGCTCCCAGCCGGGCTTGGAGAAGTTGTACCCCTCATGGTATGTCCTTGTAGCCTGGCCACTTTCCGTTTGCGTGTTGGTCTGATAGGTGCGCAGGAACCCCGCGGGGTTGGATCGCGGCCACTGCCAGTCGGTCCGGACGAAGTACTTGAGGTCGTCCGCGTCGGGAACATGGGTCTGATTTCTCGTCATTTGTGACGCCAGCGAGATGCCCTGCTTGCAGTGGTCGAGGTCCTGGGCTGCTCTGTGAGCATCGTTGCTGCTAAGGGGCCACCTGAGGGTGCGAAGGCCGACGCGGCTCAACACCTTGCGGGTTATTCCAGGAGAAAGTTCCTGCTCGAGCCGTTGAAGTTTTACCAGGCTATCATCGACTGCGGCGCTCAGCTCCTGCGAGGCCTCAATATTGCCGCTATCAGGGCTGTTGAGCAGGTTCGTGAGCGTTTCTGAGCCAGTCTGTAGATTGGTAACCTCCTGGTGGAGATGATCAATGTCACCGCTGGTGTTTCTCGCATGCTTGGAGTACTGATCGCAGAGTGCGGCGACTTTGATGGACAGGTCGGTGGCCGCAATGATCTTGGCAGCGAGATTGGGCTTTGCCATGATATCCACTCGCTGTTCCGGTTTCGAATCGTCACCAAGGCACAGAACGGCGGTCAGGGTCGAATGGCACGTTACTAATAGCGGATGATTGCGCGTGGAGTGAGCACTCCAAAGCCCCGGCAAGCGATCGAGGACTGTCATTAAGGGACATGGCGCTTCTTTGTGTCACGCGACGTAGTTCTGTCGGTTTGGCTCCTCGTATCCAACCCGCTTATCGGAGAATTTCGGGAAAGGGCAGTCTGCCAGGTCACCATATAGAACCCGCGAGGAATGTATGCAAGGAAATAGAACCTCTACGTAAAAGGGCACCGTTTTGGGAAGATGTGTCACCACTGGGGCTGATACTGTGTTGTGCGATTCGCGGGGTATTTGACTTGACCCCGCATGTTCCTCATCGGGAACTATTTTGGTTCAAGAAAAGGAAATTGCATTTGTTATGAAGAATTGAAAGGCTGAATGTCCATTTACTGGCATAAATGCTTTTAGTTGTCTACTGCACTTGACAGGGAGCCTATTACCTCGATAGTAGGGCTGGTGATATCAACGCGGGACCTTATTCGGCCACGATTGTTATGACGAGCGTATGGAGGGGGTCTCGAAGCAACTCAGACGACCACCCTGCCTTGGATGGTTACCATGGCAGACCTACTACGGAGTACATGCAGTTGGATGTCTTGAAAACCCCGTCTATCTACTTCTAACGAGCCGCTACCCTGGCAACCATTAGCATGAGTCATTCCTTCCTCTTATACTCAATGATAAACATAGAAGGAGCGACCCGGCTCGCCTGAAAGTTTGTTAAATAGGAAGGAACAACCCAGACTGGCATAAAGTGGCTCCTTCCCGAATTAGAACAGGAAAGAACGAGCTGCTACCCAGGCAACGACCAGCACCAGTCGTTCCTTCCTCTTATAGTCACTCGATGATAAACACAAAGGAGCGACCAAGACCCTGAAATTTATGGCTCCTTCCTAAACTAGGACAGTAAGGAGCGGTCCCGGGCCTGGGGAGAGTCGGTCGTGCCTTGTTCGTTTAACGGCACATCTTCTGTCATCTACTGCGAATAGGGAACCAATGTGTGTGTCAGGGATTCCAGCAGTTCGTCGTCGTAGAAATAGTAGCTTTGTGCAACTTGGTTTGCTGGCACCTGCAGTGCCTGAATCCGGCATAGATGCCTACCAAGATATTGGCGAGCACTCACAATGCCTCAACACCGTCGCGCAGCGCGACACCTACAACATTGATAAACTGGGTGATTGTTGGATGACCCAGCACCAATTTATGTCCCTGTATGATGACGCAAACCCAAGCGCGGTAATACTATATCTGACATGTTTAAGCGACCCCGGACCTCGACTAGAAGCACAGCACTTAACCCGGGCCGCTCCACGTACGACAGCGGCTTCTCGGCGAACTTGCGTCGCATTTTCGAAAACTAGGCGGGGCATTTCCCCATCGCGTCCCAGTGCATCTGTATGTGTGATCGGCGGTCATCGCAGCTATAGCTGCCAGGAACGAGCCATGTCATGCGCTGTTTGCCACGCTAGTTCGTCGACTATGTTCCTTGAAGAGGATTGCTACGTTTGACGAGTTTCTTGTTACGATAGCGTGGTTCGCTTGAGGTATTTAGTGTTGCGCGCGGTAAGTTGGAAGCGGGCGCGGCTTTCTGGATCGGGTTGGGTTTGCTTCTCCTGGGTTCAGTACCGCATGAACCATATACCGACCGTCTCTTTATGAGAAGAGAAGAGCCAACTTAAGCACCGTGGTGTAGAAGTATAAGCAGAGTAGAACCTGAAAGTTTTCTTCGAAATGTCACTGATTTTCTTTGGGACCCTGTAAATGGGCATCAGCGGCCGATGCCAGGTGCCGCTGCCCAGCAGGCTGTTCTTCTTAGCTACTACTAGTACTATAACTGAGTAGCCCCTATACCTAGAGTCGAATGGAGAGCAGACCCACCTCACTGGGCAGATACTGGTCGCCAGCGACCCCTCTACTGGAAGTGTGCTTCATGAAATAGCCCATGCCCTCTATACATATGATAAGCGGGTATCAAGACCGATTACGTCGGAGCCATTAAACCCCTCTCGCCAAACCACACGACATGCCCAAAAACCCCTCAAAGATAAAAAGCGGCGGAAGGGGCGCGCCATCCCAGCAATTCTCACACAACCGGGTAAACAGTGATTTCATGTCCTCTAGCAGGCGGAGATCAGAGGTGAATGTTGGTGCCGCGGGGTCGTGGAGCATGTTCCAGAAGAGGGCGACAACCGACGAGAGGATGAATTGCGCGTGGATCCTATCCGGGACGGTTAATACATCGGTATTGCAAGCTTCAATGGTGGTCTGAGTGCGGTCAGGGACATACCAAACAGTCGGCGCCTGGACCAGACCCTC
Source organism: Aspergillus carlsbadensis (assembly GCA_025688815.1). Lineage (NCBI taxonomy): Eukaryota > Fungi > Ascomycota > Eurotiomycetes > Eurotiales > Aspergillaceae > Aspergillus > Aspergillus carlsbadensis. The sequence continues at coordinate 23,011 of MU628277.1, forward strand.
AACACGCACGAAGTAAAGTAACGTCGAGCGCACGGCGTGGTAATACAGCTCTACACTAGACGACAGCGGGGTTGCCATCCCCGATGTTCCGGGATATGCCATGCTCGAGACGATACTCGCTTCATGGATCACGTGCAAACAATGGTAATATTCGAGATGAATATTCATGCCCCGCAAACTTATATCGTGGATTTTATAGTTCGGATTCAGATACGCAGTAGGATCAGGTTGACAATGAGCCGGGAAACTCGCCTTGAGCTCCGCGAGTTCGTGGTCGAGCTGCCGGATGCATTCTAGTCTTCGAGGCTCGGGGAGTGCTCGAGCAGAGGGCGAGAGAAGCTGAATGTACAGTTTCGATTTAAGGAGCGAGAAACGCAAGTCGGAAGGGTAGAGGAGGATATCATCGGACAGGGGCTGCTCGACGAATTGGTGCATGGAGGCGCTCTGAATGTAATTCGGCGGTAAGTCGAGGTCACATTCAATGTCGTTTATTAGAGGCGCTTGAGCGGCGCGGATGGACATTTCCTTGTCCATCCCGTAACAGGCCCAGAAGAGCGCGCGGAGGTGCGTGTGCTGCTCAGCGTTATTTAGCGGGCTTGGGTTGATTCTGTGGGCTCCGAGGTTATAAAGCATGCGGACGGCGACGCCAAGAAGGAGTTGACCGGATTCAGTCTGGCCGGTGGGTGTTATGTATTGTGCCTGGGACTGTTATGACTTGACAATAATCAAAGAGTTTGGCTTCTCCTACCATAATCATGATTGCCTGAAATGCCTCGACGTTCCTTGGTTCAAGGATAAGCTGCGGTAGTAATGATAACGCCGCAAGGATGTAACAGTCGGGTTCGGCGTTGGAGAAGGCAGGAAGGTGACGGTGTATCTGGGTCATGAAGGCCGTAAACGCAACCAGGAATGCTCTGACTACTGTATGTTCCCTCTCACTCAATGACTGGGTAGTATATTCATCGAGAAGCGCGTGTAGACGACTCGGCTTCGCCACGGGAAACACGGCGTACAGGTGCTGACTCGTATAATGTTCGATACACTTCTGCATGAGCTGAATATCCGGCCATATTGGGATTAGTGTTCGCAAAGGTCTGTTCCGATGCGTTGCTTTGTACAGGTCACGCATGCGGGCTGCGAATGAGTCGATATCGATTCTGCACCCCGTCCTTGTGTAAATTGTGGATAGCAATTCGTTTCTCCGCGGCGAGATTGGTGATAGTGGACCCGCGCAGGCGAGGTGCCACATGAAAATATCCATCGCCTCGTCGACATTCGCTGGGTCGCGGATGTGAGCACCTATGTTTGGCTGCAGTGCTGTTGGTGTACGTGCTTCCAATTCGAGTATACGCGATTTCGCGTCGGCGAGTTGTCTACACTCCAGTTAGCGTATATCTAACCCAACTAAAGGATAAGAGAGCCTCATACTCCCTAATGGATTTCTTCTCCGAGGGGCCCTGCGGGGTAATGTTACACGCCACGCCAGCCAGACGACATGTTTCGCAGGCGGGCTGTGCACCATCGCAGCTAATCTATTCCATGGTCAATACAGTAGCCTAGTATAATAATGCCGAGTTGCAAGATCATATATACCTTCTTCTGCCGGCATAGATCACAAGCCGTGCGGAGACGCCCGCCCCGTGGGTTCGGGCGGGGTTCAGTCATGGAAGGTTATAACAGAACCGACCGGTGACCGCGGACGACTGGAGTCTGGGCCAGTGACGTTAGTTCTGACGAGTTCGAGGAACCCACTTGGCTTGCTTGATGCTTGACGGAGTTAGCACGTATTCCAGATGGTAAGAGCAGGAGGCTGGAGCGGTTCTCAATGTCGGGGAACCTGTCCGCCGCTGACTCAGCCTCGTCGTCACGCACTGTCGATCGGTGGGGATTCGGGAACCGGGCGCGTTGTTAGGGCTGGATGGATCCATGGACCGCTCCAAAGACCGTGGACCGTGGCTTCCGGGTCTATGCAGGAACGCGGTCTGGCTGTGGCACAGCTCTTGCGAGTTCCACAGGTGAGTTACGCAGTCCCTGCTGGGCGTTGCTCTGTTCCGGTAATGCACGATCCGCAGATCATTAGTCAGTAGGTTCCTATTCTACACGACGATTCTACAAGAGGATATGCAAGAAGCGATAAACTGATATAGTTTTAAAAATCAAGCCCGGGTTAGATGAACGACTGAATGGGGCTGCTAAATCAACATATTTACAAAACGCACGAATGCCACGAATGTCCTCGCACTGTCTCCGGAGTGCAAAAGACCGCATGCCTAGACGCTAGGAGGGCTCCCAGCACCTCCCTCACCACCCGCATCTCCCGGCCCACTGCTCGCCGAGTTAGCAACACCGCCATCGGCGGTCAGAAGCGCAGCGTAGCTGGTATCGTAGCTCGCGGAAACATTCACGCCGAGCGTAATCCACGCAAAGATCCCATCGTCCAACGAATCACCGAGAAGCGCGTACTCGAAGAAGGGGTCCGAGGCCGTGTCCTCCGTCTCGTCCTGCACGACGTGGTCATCTGCATTCAGCGTGATCGAGACCTCATTCGTGTTGTACGGGTACGTAGCCTCGACCTCGGTGATCAGGTCCTGGTCGAAGAACAACTGTCCGATGTGCGCGACGTGGCCACCGGTAATCGTGTTGTTGGGGAGTGTCTCAGCACCGATATGTGCGACAACGTGTACATGGGTCGTACGCCCACCATAGTGTCCAGGGAAAACAGACTTGAACTGCGCGACGCCCTCAGTATCCGTCTTCTGAATACCGCGGAGCGCAAGGTTATCGAGGTTGGACGCGTCGTCGCCATTGCCGTTCGAGCTGTCCTGCACACCGGAGTACACACCAGTCGAGTTACAGCTCCAGACATCCCAGTACAGATCGACAATCGGCTCGCAAGTCTCGATATCAATGAACTGCCCATCGACAATAAGGGGAACCCCCGGTTCGCTATCCCGAATATCCGAGCGGACGAGCTCGCCCTTCACCCAGAACGGCCCGATCTCGCCCTCGGGCGAGAGGATGCACACGGGGTCCTTGGCGAAGAGGTCCTCGGCCGAGGTGTTTTCCGTGACGTGGAGGGAGGAGTAGTGCGATTCGTTGACGGAGGGGTTGTACGCGCGGGTTTCGAGGACCTGGCGGCGGTAGAATTCGAATTGTTCGGCGCGCCGGGCTTCGATGCGGGCGGAGAGGCCGCGGCGTTCGAGGCGGTCGGCGCATTGGCCCAGGCTGCGTTTGGCGTTGAGGAGGAATGAGCGCTTTTCGGCGTGCGACATCGAGCCTGCTTCGTGGGCGCCGGGGTGGGCGGCCGCAATCGTGGCCATGGCCGCCGTGGCCAGTTTGATCATTGACAGGAGTTGCATGGTGATAGTTGCAGGTGGGAGAGGAGAGGGTTGGTGAGATGCAGTTCAACGTACTCTCCACGGCTGGTTCCATCAATTTATAAGACAGACATCCTCAGGTATGTGCAATTCCTCCAGGCAGATGCCGACATCCCAGCGACCGTTTCGTCAACGGGCCAGCCCGTGATTCCTCATCGCCGTCGTCAGCGTCCGTGAAGCCGGAGTACCGATTAGGATAGAGGTCAAGATCTTCAGCAACGATACTGCGGAGGTGCCGCGACATCTCCAGGCTCTGCAGCAAATATAGAGACGATCGCCGGGCGAGCTGACGAATGCGCAGGACCTGATTGATGGAAGAAGGATGTGGGTATGAATCTGCTAGATTCTGCGGAGTAGGGATCTGCAGCTGTGGGTTTCAGGACGCTTTGTCATCGGAGAACTTGAGCTCCGGACGAACGAGATGTCAGATTTTGGCAATGACCGCTGCGAATGGAACACGGAGGTGGAGCTTGTTCTATTCAAGACTGCTTTAGGTTGGCTCTGGGCACTGCAGGTGCATCCTTGTTGAATGTTGATCATGGTCCAGGCCGAGTACGCAATCCGCAACCAACTGTTTGTATGGTGGCGGTGCTGTCAAATTGAGCCGTTCTAGACATTACCATAGACAGTGGGAGATATGCCAGGCCTGGGCTTATGCATTAATTCGTTTTTGCGCCGCTGAAGAAATCAGAGGCACCAATGGGAAGGGGGCCGAACCTGAAGGACGGTAGATATTTCCCCTTGTGCATGTAATTGCCAGACCTTTACTCGTGGAAAGATATAATGAAGACCTTTAGGGTGAAACGAAACCACGCGTTCATTATATGGGCACTACACTGTACATCCCCCTGCCGACCTAAAGGATAGCAGGATACCGCTCAAGTAATATTAGCCTAAGAAACTTCAACATCATAGTATGGCTACGGCTTGAATTATGGACACCACGACAGACGCTGGCGATACAGAAAGACACAGGTGGCACAGTACTCCCGTTTGCAATGAGATCATGCTGGGATTAGGCGACAGCGATACAACCAAAGCGGCAGGAGTCGGCCAGTCGCGGAGTCACATCCTTGCTGGTCACGCCTTGGTGCCTGCATGCCTTTGAACTGGTCGATATGGACACGTAGGTTCCTCGTTCGAGGAGCTTAATCCTGGCTTTATAGAGTAGAGTGCTCAATTCAATGGCTCAAATATGATCAGTTTCCTAGCATGTCGTGGCGGGGCTGAAGACTTCGACATGCATCGGAATTCCAGCGCCGTACCAAGATACCAGGAGCTATCCACAGATAACAACTTACCACGAGAGTACTACCCCATTCCACCCAATATATGCCAACAATTACTGCGCTAACATCTTTACCATACGCTGGGTGATCCCCCGTTTTTGGACAGACGCAAGAAATGTTCCGGGGAACGAAGTGGAGGAGTCAGTGGGGTCGTTTAAACTTCAAGCCCCATTGCCCATCAGCCCGGGCCGGCCGCCGTGCGTCAAGCTTATAACAGACTGCGTTCCTGCGGTGTTTAAACAAGGTAGTAGCCCTGCTCATCCATCATGGCCGGCCTGCAATGATACTATTTCGACCTAGTCCCCGCACCTAGCAAGGCTCTTGGCGCCCAATCTCCATTCGACATCACTGCAGATATGACAGACTGGCTGTAGTGCTGTAGTGGCTGTTACTGGCATTCCCTTGGTCCATGATGCTATAGTTGTCGCCAGCAATCTGGATGCCATAATGGTTGTGCGCTGGACTAGGAGTAAGAATTAGCGCACACCTAGTACGCCTAACGCCCATGCAAGGATTGAGCAATCGCCCTATATATACCCGGTAGGTGAGACCGTGAGAATGGAAGCCGCGAAATTTAAAATTAAAAACGTTCACTATACACACTAGAGCAAACAACATGAACTTTGGTACATGGGCCCTTCATTAAGCTTGTCCTAAAGGGGCCAACTAGGAGTTGCCAAATTTACCGCCGCATGGGCTCAATGCTTGACATCTAAGTTGCCAAAGATCGCCCGGCCCTATCATATATCTTCAGCTGTATTCTTAGCTATACTTATACCACCACGAGCGCCGCGGAGCATAAAATTCATATTCCAACATTGTCATCACCAGCCTTTTCATTGGATAATACAAGGTATAACGCGGTAGGGGATGTACCTTTATCTCTGGACTAACCTACTCCATGTGCCCTCACAAGTTGAAGCTATCACAGGTATCCCCAGAGCGCCTGTTATCTTGCTATTGACCAGATCCTCTCTGTGTCCGGCGTAACGCCAGAAGAAACTCGCATGTGAGTCCGTTCACGGTTCCAATGCGCCCAGATGAGTCCTGCTCTGGGCATAGCGCAAAATGAGCCATTTGCCTTTGCCACGCCGTGATTTGGGCTCTGCGTCTAGGATTCTATGCATCACGACCGGATAGCAGTTGGGGCCAGTCATGGGCTTCATTCAAGTCGCAGACTCTAATGTTGCCCGCGCGGGTCAGAAATCTTAAGAGGTGTTGCATCAGATTATTCGAGATGATAACGAGGGGGCCCGGTTCTTGAGTACGGGTTTTCTTTGCCATTTATGCTCGTGGACATTGCCTAATTGAGAGGAGAAGCCACACCTGGACCTAATTCGTTTCAGTGTTTTCAGTGAACTTGGGAGTCCGTAGTGAGCTCCCGCGAGGTTCTTTGCGCGGTTTTGAGGAAATTTATGTTAAGATGTCTACTGACAAGGTACTCTAATGGTCTGGGCCAGTTCAGATGTGTTGGATATATATCCATATCATGTTCGAGCAGCATGGAAGGGAACATCTTCGACAAAGTCAGAAAGGCAAAAGAAACCCAAGGGTCTGTTGGCAGTCCTCTGCCCAACGAGGCGCTCGCCGCTTGGACTGGATTTTTGGTCTACAGAGAACGAACCGTATCGTTTTCGGAACTGCCGCTCGGCTGGTCTCGCTTCACACTGTACAGTGATTAACGAATTTCCACATCACACACTCTATTTCTCCACCATAGAGATTAACATAAAATTTGGCGCAGAGTGAAGCGTAGGTATGAGTACTATCTTCCCTGCAAGCTAACGCGGTGTCTAGCCCGCAGGCCAGGCTTCAGGGGCGACCCGGGACATTGTTCCGTCCAATCAGAACAAGGACTCGACCGAGTTCCCTGCAACACGGACCTCAGGTGTGGATTCGTCCCCCGTTGCGATGCGTTTAGAAGAGAGGATTTTGCGGGTGAACTGGGGTTTCATTGCGCATGGTCAGCTAATACTTGCCATTCCACTCTCACTCCAATAGATACCGGAACACCTTGTTGCGAGACGGCCTCGTAGGGCAAGATCTCGATCCAGGGTAAACTTCGGAGGCTACGTACTCGCAAGACCCGCGGCTCCAGCAGCAATAACACTCATATTAAGGGAGGAAGCAATACGAGCTCAGCTGAACGCCCCCAAAGGCGGGCGGTTAAACTGGCCCTTGGCGTTGAAGGCCTTCGCGGACAGTCTCCGGCCCCTTTCCGCAGTCCTGCAGCACGGCTCAGGCACAGCCCCGTTGCCAAGACTGCGGGAGCAAAAAAAGACCCCAGGCGAGGCTTGACCTGAGGGTTGAGGGTCCGATGGAATGCTTTTCCCGCGGACAATACTGGCTCTCTACTCGAGTTCCTGCTACTTGCAGCTCTAAGACCCTGTCCTTAGCCGTCTATTCAAGAGTGGTCTCGGAGTATACCTCACCCAGATATCGATTCGCAGCTCGCGAGCAAACAAACAAGGCGTCTCCCGTCGATCGTCTGGACTCTGGACCCTGTCTCGCGACGTCAGCCCGCAGCGCTGAATCGAGATCGCCCAACCAATACTTTAGGCGCCGCAGGCCTGGGCACCAGCGTTGTCCAACTTGTTTCTCAGCCAAGCCCGCCAAGCCTGGCAGCTGTCCAGCCCGGTGGAAATTACATTACGTTTCTTGCTGCAGTGCAGCACATCAATTCGACGCCACCAGGGAATCCAGGGCATTGATCTTCCCTAACAGGGCTTAAGCTGGGGGCGGAAATCAAGCTATGTACCTCAGCCACGGTTTCAGAGCTACGACTGCGTTGTACTGCGGAGGGTCGAGGCATTGCCTGCGACGCCTGGGGATGAAGCGAGAGCGCGCGAATGGGGACGGGATCGGCGTTTTGGAAAAGAGGGCTGGCTGAAATGGCACGGGCTGGAGAAATGGCCCCTGCAGGGCTGGAAAGACCTCAGGGAGTGAGGTTGAGATCATTGTGATGGAGGCCAAGGGCAGTGTAAAGTGCTAGGTATAAATACGCGGATGATCTCCAGCATCGCTTCAAGAGACACAACTACCAAAATACCTGCCTTGAGTTGAGACAGGAAGATATCTCAGTTCACCACATCACAAAATGAAGCTCTCCACCCTTTTCGTGACTCTCCTCCCCCTCGCAGCCGCAGCCCCAGGCCCCTCCTCCGCCGCCAAAACCCTCTCAACCCGCCAAGTCACCGACCCCGACCTCCTCGCCAACCTCCAAGACCGACACGCCAAAACCCTCGCCCTGCTCAACTCCGGCAACGCCATCCCTGTGACCCCCTCCACGTACCGAAACCTGACAGCGGAGGACGGCTCGAACGAGAAACGCCTGTACCACCTCGCCGGCCTGCTAGGTATCTGGGTTGCGTCGCGGATTGGCTCAAGCGCGCTGCAGAACGTCCTCGGCGAGCTCATCGAGCTTTTCACCAACGACGACATCATCTGGCAGAACAAGGAGCACTGCCGTGCGTATTTTGGGACGCATGGGGGTGGCAATGAGGAGTTTTTCACTTATGCGAGGGATCATGGGGATCCGACGTCGCGGGTGAATATCAAGTAAGTGCATACATGCGATCTACGCCGGAGCGGGATGCTGATCCGGTCGCGCACTATCAGCTCTGGATGGAATGATCCGGAGCACACGACTCCCCCCGTGCACTTCTTCGAGGGAGACAATGGAGACCCGGCTATCGGTGCCTACAGCGTGCAGTTCACGGGCACGGACCGGTTTGCTTGGGGCGGCATCGAGGGGACCGAGACCTGTTCCATTGAGGGACTGTGCAACCCGCAGTATATCTTCTACCACAAGGAGTATGAGATTGTTCTAAACACATGGCGTGAGTTTCCCCAGGAACTTACCTTGTTACAACCCTTTCTAAGGGTCTTTCTCTTCTTTTCTTTTTTCTAACGATATTTCTACGATTAGAATCCCAGGGCCGAATCTCGGCCTGCCAGTATTCACAGGGGGAGGATTGCGAGGGGATGTGCTCGTCGGGCGTGAAGAATCAGTTCTGGAGTGGGGGTGTGCTCTGGGGTGGGGACTGCGCCATTCCGTGCATTGAGGATGGTGGCGAGGGGTATGAGGTTATTGAGTCTGAGTAAGGAGTTGGTCGTTGACCACCCGTGGCCTCGGCCTTGTGCCTTGCTGCTCTGCCCTTCTTGACCCTTTGCTGGGTATTAATTGGCCTTCCAACTTCGTTGTTTTTCTGGAATTTTGCGTATATTCTTCTTCCTTCTGTTACTTTCTTTATACATGTATATATAATCTACCTTACGGTACATCCTGAGATATTTTCATTGAATCATCTATAGTACCTTACAAATTCTGTGTAGGAAGCGGAATAAACATCGATAAGCAAATGACTAAAAGGCGTTGACTTCATAGTATAAGCATGAATCATCGTATGAATGAGAGGGTCCACCATTCATTATCTAGACATATAGCACTGAGTATGCCCCATTATATTGTACCCATACCTAGCCACAAGCCTCCATACTAGACAAGGGCTGTCAATAGATTGTCAACAAACCAGAGTAAGAAAGATACCACCTTGTAGATTAGAACATAAAAGTCTGGGCCATAAACGACCGTGCTTAAGCGAGGTAGTGTTATTACTGTTGGAGAGGGAACGAACGATGGCATGGACCAGAATTAGGGTATCTATCCCTAAGCTGTGTAATTGTAGCGTATCTAACTACTTCGAGTTGATATTACATCGTATGAGAGGTTAATTTTGTTTATGGATTCGCACTAGAATTCATGGACTATAGAGGTATCTTATACACTATTCGAAATAGTACATTCGCAGGTTGGAAACAGGATACATAATCACTCATAGTAAAATCATCACTGCACCCAGGACCATGCACGAAACCCACACCACAAGCACAGACCCCATACCATCCCATACAGATGCCCTCTTTAGCGACGTAGCCATATTACCCGTCGTCTCACTGCTCCCCTCACCCCCAGCCGTCCCCGACCCCGCATCCCCCGTCGCAGTAGCAGCAGCCTCCAAATCCGACTGATGGTACAAGAGGGTAACGACCTCAGCAATATAGAGCCCGCGATAGTCCGACCGCTCCTCGTCCTCAAAGGTCGTAGGAAACGGGATTGTGTCGGAGAATGTAGACGTCGGTGTATTGAACACCGTAACCCCCGTCGTGCTGCCGTTCGTATACGTGTATGTTGTCTTGGCGTACTCGTAGCTGTATGTTGCTTCGCCCACGCACCCCGTTGAGACGGTGTAGTCCGTAGCTACGGAAATGCAAAAGCCATTGTTGCTGACCATATCGCTGGGACGCGTTAGTTCATTGAATTCTTTTTATTCTCAAAGAAGGTGAACAGAGGGATATACCTAGGGCAGCATAGCGCCATGGTCTGCCCCGGCTGTAGCGCATGCTTCATCAACGACTCCCTATCTGCGCAATCGTAGATCTGGTCCGGGCAATTGGAATGGTCGTCGTAGGAAGAGTCAGCCAAGACCCCCGAGGAAGTCAATGCACTGCTGGTGTCGCGGGCAGCCATTCCGACCGTCTCCCAGCCCGAGGGACAGTACAGCCCGGGGGAGTAAAACGCCCCATACGGCGTCTCGTATTGCCTTCGCGAGCTGAGATAGTCGTCAAAGTCCTCGTCGGTAATCCCCGTGAACGCTGGAGGTGTTAAGGTAGTCGTTGGCGTTGTATCGGGCCAGCACTCGTCGTTGTAGGTGCCGGTACTATTGTATGTGCAGGCGGCGTTGTATTGCGGGTAGATACTCCCGTCGGTGGGATCCACCGAGCCGATGAGGTCGACGGCAGCAGTGCATTTCGGCGGTTGGGTGAATGTCGTAGTGAGGGGGCCGTAGTTTGAGAATATATACGTGAAGTAGCTGTTGGTGGCGGTTATGGCGGTCATTTTAGAAATGTTCTTGTCAGACAGACTATCAGTTTGAAAAGAAATTGCGCGCGAGCAGGGAGGCATGGACATTATAAACACTAGTAAATGGACCCCAACACTGGTCTTGCTCATGATTCATTGATCTTAAAGGAAAGGGTCTCCTTCGTAAGGCTTAACCTCTTAAGGCGCGATGTCCGGACGCTTGCAGGGACTAGTTTGTGCTTGATTTAGCTTGGTTTAGCTTGGCAGGGACCTGAATTTTCACATCAGGCATCTTGATTCTTGAATCGACCTCAGATGCAGAGAGGTTGCTTCCTCAGCGACGATATACACCCTCAAAGCGTCGGCCTGACCACCATGCGCAGAACCAGCTCCCTCGCGCCCTTTTCTCCTGGTAGAAATTGCTTCCATATGGCTTCTGATGGTAAGGTGGACCCACCAGGTTTCCACTTCCATTTACCCACTTGTATAGCCCTAAGGGCTCGCCGGAAAAGCCCGCCACCCGGCAAATTTCGGCATCGCTATGGAGTCGAATCCCATGCACTATTGAACAGATTCTGTCTAAGGGACCAGGGTTACATCGCCTCATTTTTTTTTCGCAAGGATTCTTCGCCCAGTGAACTACTTATTCAATATTGGCTCGGATAAGTTCCCTGTTGTTGTGGGCCTCTCTTGCTTGAGCCGCCGGAGATCCCCAGGATCACCCAGGGCCGCGCCCGGATCACGCCTTGGGAAGGCTGCTTGCGATAATGGAAGGGCAGCCATCGGGGCATAGGTATTGGACCACGGGTATATCACCATTGAAATCACTCCCCGCTGGGCTAAAGGCTAAGTTCCGACCAATGGACACGCTGCAAAGCTATCACCCTCCTTAATTTCCGGTGAACAATCATGTTACAGGTGTTCAAACCTATTCCAGTCTGCGGACGCTCTAGGGGTAGTGTTGTGCAATATTAATGTTCCAAGTCTGACTCGGAGCCAACATCCTCCTATCCACATATTATAGAGATCACGTTATTTCGTAACTAGATAGTTTATAAGGATTTAGAGCCGAAACAAACCATCCTAGCCAGTGCAAGTATCTATACCTTGATTGCCTTGGTTGCCTTGATCTTCTCCACGTGTGCTTTTTGGAGACTTAATATAATAGACGACCCACTAGAACAGATTATCTTATTTGTGATGCTCTATCTCAAACTGATGGTATACATGATATTCTTAATTATGGCTTCCGCAAGATCTGGCCTAGCTTAGATCTCACAGCCCAGATTAATCCTACTTCCTTTGTAATCTTAGTTAATCCAACTAAATCTCCCTGGACACTGTGGCACTGGGAAGTTTAGTACCTGCTTAGTGTTGGAGGGCTTTACAGGTGTTTATATGAGAGTAATTCACGTTTGGCTTTTAAAAACTGGCAAGCTAGACTTGTTAGAATCCTGGGACTGTTTGTTCCTAGGTTTACCTTACTTAAAAATGTTTAATTCTATTGATCCTGGAGATTTTTACTTGGCTGCATTAGTAAGAAGACATGATTGCTATTTCCTTGGTATTTGCCCTACACCTCGCAGAAAGACCGGCTGATATGTTATGTTCTTGGTCTCTGGGAACTTAAAGGGTAGCTAGGTCTCGCTGGGGAGGTTAGTACTGGGATACCGCCTCTTAACCGTCCGGAATTTGCTTCAGGCCAACTGAACCCCTCGCATCAACCCCGGCCGTCGACCTGCGATGTCGTGGTCAGAAATGTCGATACCGTGGTCAAGGAGGTGCACTTCCTGTGCGTCGCCAACGACGAGCCACCGAACCCCCGCGCCAGTCCCGCTCCAACTCGTCGTGCAATTGGCTAGGTCCCAGGGAGCAATGATCGGTTGCAACAAGCACTTTGCGCCGTCTAGCTTGAACCCCCCCTGACGCCGGTTGAGGTCGTCCTTGCATCATCGAAGGAAGAGTTATTTCAAGATAATCCCTTTGTGTTTGACCTGCAGTTGCAGCTTATCCGAAACATCTATCAGGAGCAATAACTATGGTTTTGGGTAACAAGGGTCATGAAGGAAAGGTCACCCTGCTAAGTTTGACTGCATAGGCAATTATGTTGCTGAATAAGTTATCCATGGCCTTTTTTAAATTGCCAAACACAGCTTTTAAACTTATAAGCGGCCTTGGTAGACGCTGGTTTGGCAGCAAAGCCCCGACTATTACATCATCACGACAGGAATTCCAGTATTTTCCCACTGATTGCATGAGGGGAATTCTGGTCAGTTTCCGGCCGGTATACCCCCCAGTTATATCGACCCTAGAATTCAATCCTTGCCCCCTCATACGGAGTACATCGTGTAGCTTTATTCTATTCTTTACTGGGATTGGATATTATCATCCGAATTACTCTCTGCAACTATACTAGGTTTGACTGTACAACCCTCCTATACAAAGACTCCCAAGTCTTCAGTACGAGTGCATTTATTTTCAACACTAATTAGAAAAGCTATTTGGCGAATGGTCGCGCTTGAAGAGAGACATCTGATTAAATGAGCATATTATCTAATCAAACAGGTCCGATTCGTCTGCTCTCCAAGACATCCATGATGCAATCTGGCCCCTCCGCAGATAACTCGAAACGGCTCTATGTGGCGCCGGTAAACATAAGCCTCATTTGATAATATCTACCCACTCCCCACCTCATTCTCGATCTATTCTTCCATCCATCTATCATGTCCTCTCAAGTTTTTCCGCCGGAGCTAATCTCCCATATCCTCTCTTACGTCAAACCATCTTGGCACTGGGGCAACCTTGGCTGGGACGGCGACCGTTCACGCCGCACCGTCGCGAACAATGTGCGCTGGTTTCTGCAGTTGAGGCTTGTTAGTCGTGAGTTTCTAATTTCCCATTTATATTCTATTGTCGCAGGCGAGAACATCAAATTTATCGATACGGATATTGACTCGTACCAGGAACATTTGATGGCCTAGTCATTGACCTCGTCCTCGCCGAGCTCCGAGCGCGGAATCTGCATCGGAGCCTCCCGCTCAAGAAGGGCGCCGCGAGACCATCCACGATCGCGTTTGTGGAGCGCTTACTTTGGGCGTTGGTTATTCGAACTGCTGCTGCACCTCCTATGTCACACGATAATGGGGGCTCCCTTGTTCAAACGATTGTCGATGGCGCAAGCTTGAGTGTGGATTTCCTCACATCCTCAAGGGAATCAGAAACGCGGCAGGATAGCAGCAATGCCCTAGATGAGGAGGACGAGGAAGCGAGTAAACTGCGAGATGTCTATACAGGAGCACTGATCTCAAGCCTTACCATTATAATCGGTCCTAACCTCATTCTCGACATCTTAGAACCCCGCCAGGCCCACAGCGTTGACATGTTCGGACCGCTCAATGACGACCAACAACAATGGCGCATCGCTGCACTAATGGCTGCCGCATACCTTGGTCGAATTACTGACCTCAAACGCATTCTCTCGCTGGGAATCGACATCAATTCCGACCCGACCGATCGCTGGCTCTACCCGCCCGTTATGGCGGCCGCGGTAGCAGGCCGCGTGGATGTGCTCGAGTTTCTCACATCGCACGGAGCCGATGTGCATGCGCTTACGGTTGGGAATGGAGATAACGCGGTACACTTTGCAGCTCTTGCTGGAAATACCGAGGCTGTTAAGTGGTTCATTGAAAAAGGGGTGGATTGCGATGTCGTGAACAATAACGGGGTGACGCCACTGCACCGGGCTGCGTCTGCTGGACATGCAGGTCCCGTGAGGGCTTTGTCCACAGCTAAGCCGGAGGGTCTACAAACCGAGATCAAGGACTCGCTGGGTCGTGCGGGTATACACTATGCGGTCGAGCGAGGCTACGGAGAGGTCGTGCATGAGTTTCTCTCGCGCAAGGACACAGATATGGAAATCCAAGATAAAGCCTTAGTAAACAAAGTGCTGGGGCCCGTTGTCACCCCGTTACTCATCGCAGCTGTTACGGGGCGAGATGCAATCTTCCATGCTATTTTGGCTCACTGCGGTATGCCTGACCCCGAGGCTATCCCCCGGTCTACCATGTGTGGCGCCGTCGTTAGAGGCAATAACCTGGCCATTACCAAGACGGTTATGGAGAGGGAGATGAAAATGCGTTCGGACGAGAACAGGAACTGGCTACTTGCTGGCGAGACCCTTTGTTGCGCTGCGCATTTGGCGAGCGCTGATGTTTTTCAGTACCTCCTCTCCTTTGAAGATGCCGAGATCCACTACGTACCCTGGGGATCGGGACAGCCCCCGGAACCGACCGTGCTGCGCGCCGCAATCAGCTCGAACAAGGTCGGGCATGTGCAGACTATTATCGACCATCCCCGCTTTGACGCAGTGCGCATATTCGCCCGGGACACACCCAAAGGTTCACTGTTCCGCTGCGCAACGCTACCAGATGATCTCGACCCAGCTATCATGGCGGCGCTCCTAGCGCATCCGGCCTTTGATGTAAATGCAAAAGACGAGTTCGGACAAACCCCTTTGCACGAGGCCGCCTTAACCAACCAGGTGGAGTTGGTGAAGCTCCTCCTCGCGCACCCCGGGGTCAATATTCACACTGTTGATGATCTAGGGAGAACGCCGCTCTGCGGCGCCGCGGAGAGAGGTTTTGAAGTTGTCATGAGGGTCCTTCTTGACATTGCGGGGCCATCTGCTTGGGATGCGACACCAATCAACAAGTCACCGCTAAAGTGTGCTGTATCAAGCGCACAGGTCGAGATGGTGCGGGTGCTGCTCGAGCCGCAGTATCGGATCCCGCGGGGCCTGGTACATCATGAGATGGGCAAGGCTCAGAGAATCCTCACACAAAACACGGCTGACTTGGCGGAGTGGCGGAGAGGGGTGTGGGACGAGAAGGAGGATTGGTTGTTAGCGAATAAGATGTTAAGCACGTTGTTCCTGGACGCTGTTCAGGATGGGACTGTTATCCTGAGTGAGATGATAAGCAGTATGTCAATAAAGCTGGAGGAGGAGAAGGAAAACGACGAATAAAACTGGCAGCTAATCCCGTCTTTTCTGGCGACGGCTGGTGTCCGAGATGATACCTTTATCAGATGAGCTGAAGCGTGAGACTTGGATATAGTCATGGCTATGACATGGCTGCTCTCTGGTGAGACCGAGCTCTTGTCATTCGTTGCATGTACCTACCTCGCTGCAGCGAAGCGATAGAGCTTCTGCGACCCCTTTGCATGTCCTCACCAGGAACAAGAAGAAGCCTATTACGCTGGCCGCCCTGTTTTGGCCGGACGACCGGGCGGTTAACACCAAAATCCTTGCTTTCTACCCAGGGGGGGTGTTAAGGGGGTGTTGCACTAGGATTATCCTACCAGCGCATCACCTAATCAGCGCCGCTGCTCCCGTCCGGCCAGCGTATAGTAGATTGCCTCGTGGGCCGTCCGGCCAGCGCACCGCCTAATTATTAACCTAACACCCTCGTCTAGCTAGCGCACTACCTAATCATTAACCTGATACCCTTGTCTAGCTAGCGCACCGTATAAGGTCCTTGGCCTTAGAGGGATTGCGAATAGTGTGAGAGGTAGTAATGTAGGTGCTTTAGATGATTGCGATCGCCTACTTCCAATAAGTAAGGATAGAATAGTAGATTAACGCTGGTGTTGGGAATCAACCTCCGCGAGAGGAAGATAACGTAATTCCCGATCGACCCGCCCACCCTTTCAAAAATTCCACGCGTCAAATTATTGAAGTCATTTAAATAATAACCATGCCACCAAAACCGCGTCAATTATCTCGAAACTTGGTGGAGCAAGAGGGGAGAATTCAACTCGCGATACAAGCTTTGGAAAAACGCTAAATCTCAAGTGCTCGTCGCGCAGCAGAGGTTTTTGATGTGCCACGATCTACACTCCGGGGTTGCCTTAAGGGACTTGAATTTCGAGTAGAACTCCGCAACCATGCTTTCCGACTCGCTGAAAATCAGGAAGAGGCTTTAGTGAACTAGATTATTAACAGAGATAAGCGTGGAGTTGCCCCAAGGGTCTTGCACGTGCGACAAATGGCCTATCTTCTCCTCTAGGAGTCTTTAACCCCCCCTAAGAACCTAGGCAAGAACTGGAGCTGCGTATGAATCCAAGCTTTGTCGTCCCATCTGCTCAGAGACACCGCACATTCCTGCCTTCAGTTCCTTCGTGAATTTGTTGAACTGCTGAAATATCGCTTGCTCATCACCATGGGATTCTTACAATTGGTTGGTAATGCGCTTGCCATTCTCCCTCTGGCCGGCTATCGGCTCTCTACTTTGGGTTGGAACCATGTCAACAGCTAGGATAGGGATAAACTTACAGAAGACAAATCCTTACAGATTCTCGGGACCCCATTTTTGTCTGGCAAAGCAACTATTTCGATCGAACGATGGCCTCCAGAGCGCTCAGGATCCCTTCGTGATGAGCTCAAGGCGCTGCAAGAACAGGGCGTGTCATCTCGTCGCTAATACATATCCCACAGCCTAGACAAGCACGATGACTTTCGTGGACATGCCCAAGATCTCCTGCAACAGCCGTTCGACAATTTATGGCAACCGGACACGCAGCCCCCTAACTCCAATGCTCTTCATCGGCGACCGGGTCCTGACGGAATGAGTTGGTGGCAAAAGGATATAACGACCTTCAGCAACCTGTATGTATATATATGGGATGTTCTTCCTGCCAGTGGTTTAACTTCCTGTTTAAGATACCACAATATCAGCTTGTGCGATGTTATTCTTATGGGGTGGCGAGGCGGTTAGCCAATAAGAGGCGGAAATCCAGCTAGCGTGGGCTACTTCTATTGACCCTAGTCAGAGTCCTCGGTCGCGAAGTTTTGTGAGAGGGCCCACACGGTAAGAGGCAGTGGCACTGCTCATTAAGTCGAGTAAATACAGGTACCATCGTGGCACCTCAGCTGCTGGCATTCCTTAATTATCCCGTCGTTTCATCGTATTCTCGCAAGCATTGTTCTCGATCTTTTGTCCGGGTTCTCCATATTCCCCGCGAAGTCTGCCATCTTGTCCAATAGTAATAGCTCATGGACTCTAGTGTCGAATCTTTTATTTGGCCTTCCGTGGCTGGTTTGACAGCAGGGCCAGTCTTTTAGGACCCACAGTCTGCGCCTCACTACAGTGGTCCCGAATATGGAGGTGTAGGAGGCCTAGTCCTCATCTTCGGGCTTGAGCAAGGTAGAGTGAGAGTAAGATTCGTCAGTACAGATTTCTCTGACAAGAATAAGTGACCGATAGTCCTATTATTTGGGTCCTCGACACTAATTGGATCCCAACGTGATAGATTAATATTCAGTATAAAAGTATTCCCCACATACAGATCTGTTAACACTTAGACATGCGCTTCCCTTCGTAACTATCCTCGGATTTCAGCTGGTCAATGACAGGACCAGCACGTAAATATGTTAACCCAACTGTAAGAGCCCGAAAACGCGATACAGATGATTCAGAAAGACGCTCAATTTACCAATAAACCCCATCCACGAGCTACCCTTCCAAGAGATACTAGGCAGGATCGACTGTCACTTACACAATCTCGAATTCGAGCGCCCGCCCGCCATCTTACAAAATAAAACATCCACTGCTTGACTGATCGATGGGATCATCGTCAAAAATTCCAGATGACCCGATGTCCGCGTCAGGAGCCTCGTAGAAATCAGGAAAATCAGTCCCAAAGAACCCGTCGTGACCAAGATCGTCCATAGAGGCGCTGCCGCTCGTTGTGAAAGACGTCATAGAAGGCCCCCGAGGTGCAGAAATGTACATCTTCGCGGCTTTGAACAAGAGATTCACCCAGGGCCTGATGCGCTCGGGGTCCGACCAGAAGCCAGAGAACTGCTCGCCCCATCCGCCTGTTGTAGTATTCACATTATCATGGTTTGGGGTGGCTTCTTCTTCATCGCTGTCGTCGGAGTCCGTGTCGCTAAGACTTGCTCCCCCTGCGGTACCTTCGCTCTCACGCGGATGATACTCGAAATGACCGTATCTCAGCCACCTTCCGGCTTGTGTTGATTCAAGAGCGGCCCCATTCGCGATCTCCGTATGGATCTGAAGCTTCAAAGTTGTTGAGCCCTCGTAGCGGCTAGCAATCATCAGTCGTGCTAGGGAGCGTCGACGGCCTGCGTCCTCGTCTATGTCCAGTGTCCGGTTGGCGTTTCCGTCTTGGATAAGTCCGTGATGATAGACGCTTGCTCCATTATCGAAGAAGGGCTCCAGAAGATCTCCAGACTTCCACAGTCCAAATCGTGATAATCTCGTTTTCACTCCCGCGGGGTTTAGTTCGTCCCATTGGGTTGTGACAACCGTGACATTGGGCATGAACTCGGCTCCGCAAAAGCAGAAAAGCCACTTGAGGACTCGCTCCGTGGCCGCAGTGACACGGTTGTCTTTCATAGAGTCGACATACAGAACTCCCCGAAACTGGACGTAAGGCTGGACGACTGACAAGCCGGCCATAAGCCTCTCAAAGATGTCCCAGTCGTGAAAGTCCCGTGTACTGAAGCCGGGCATGTCAAGGAAGAGGCACCGCTTATTGCTAATAACCGCGGGTACAAGGCATGTTGTAGTTGTTCCTCGATCAAAGTTAGCAAGTTGTTTGACACTAAGGAAGTATAAACTTGCCAGACTAAAGGGTTGACCCCACATACACGTTCTCGCCAGTAATCGACTTGATGAAGGATGATTTGCCCATACCTGCAGCGCCAGTCACGATGAAGAGCTCAGCCTCAGCACTGAATGAAACAGAGGTCAGCCTACATTCATGGGGATGTAGAATAGGTAAAGGTGTTTACTTACTGTTTCCTCAAGAATTCTTTCACTTCTGCTCTGAGCTTATTCTGGACAAATTCGGCCGACTGTTGCCATCCATTTTTGAGAGACTGCAACGCCATTTCTTGAAGATGCAGGATTCCAATTCTCAGTGTGAGTAAGTCTTTTGAGATGAAGGCCGAAAGCAGAGAGGGAGAAGGTGAATAAGAAAGAAAACACGCAGTGAGCTCACCAAGAGCTCAACAGTAGTCGCAGTAGCTGTTCAGCTGTGGGTTAGCTGGGTATGCTGAGCATGTGTGAGAATATATCGAAGAAAGGGGGATTAAAGAGCCCTTTTATAGATTTTCGAGTGTTGTAGAAGGCAAGAAACCCTCTCGCACGGGGCAACGTTGATACCTGTATACCAGTCGTACTTTCGTAGCTGCAATCTGTGCTGACGCCATTATCAAGAGCGGGATACACAAACCAAGTCTAGGATAGCCAATCCTGCCCCAGGCTATGCAGCCCAGATACCAAGAAATGAAAAAGGCACATTAGCGCTGCTCGAGACGACCAATTGATGTCGAATGTATGTAGCCAAGTGCCAAGGAATCCAAGAGGCACATTAGCGCTGGGCAAAAGTTGTGCTGGCCCAATTGGAGCGGGTTACTATGCAGCTCGAGAGCGCAAACGCTAGACTTCTTGCATTGGTAATGGAGGGTAAGGGTGGGGTAGCACGTAGCTTTGGATCTGCCACATCGATAAGCCCAACCGAGTGCTGGCACCCCTATGGTAGGCCCTGGGTACAGGACACTTGATTGGCAAATAAAGTTGTCATGGTAGTAGAAAAAAACGTTTAGAATCCCCACTGATGAACCCCCCGCTCGGTCTTTGCAAGTGTGGAGAATACTCCCCGTCTAGCCCTCACACCAAAGGCATTACGTCGCATCGCTTGAGCGAGTACATATTTAAATCACTCCCCTACCTGGGTATGGAACGGGCCCTGGCATACAGTACCCACCGGCTTGAAATATTCCGACTCTATGTGGTCGAACGACGCACCCGTCCACAGGCGAAAGCTGAGTTTGAGAGAAGAGTGACTTCTGACCATCTGACGTACGGATCATAAGACCTCAAAGCACTTTGGTGAGCTATTCATCCGCTGACTACTTGCTAGACAGGACCAGTGGAACCGCCTGCTATACAACATGCGCATCCTTAAAAGCCTTAAGGAGGAGGAAGTTATCATGCTTTATCCTGCCCTTGCAGCCACCCCAGGCAACAAGTACTGCCTGATCTTTGCAGGCGATGTGCTTCAGAACAATGAGGAAATTGAAGAACGGTGGAAAAGGATTGACGATGCTGTCAAAGCAAACCCCAAAGCTTCTGATCGCAGACTGTATTACTCGCTTTGCGTTGATGTCAACATCACCGCTGCCCTCCATGACCCGGATGCGTTCAGAAATTTTCAGCACCTTCTCTTTACCACACGAGTTCACTTCGAATCCTGCTTTAGCCATGGAACGTGGGCTCTTAACCATCAAGGGCTATATGCTAGGAGCACGGATCTTAGGCAACAACTGACGAATCTGAGCCGGTTTCACAATACGATATCCCACGCGTTGAATGAGATGAACGGGATTAAACCTGAGCGTGGGAGGGCTCTTTGGGAAACGGCTTCAACTATGCACCGTGCCATTGTCCAGAACTCTCATCATCGCCAATTTCCTGATATTGTCGGTATTCTCCTCCTGGCATGGAGAGATGGCAACGAGCAGCTGCAGCAATCAATTCGAGATAATCTAGTACGGTTGGCACGGACAACCTTCGCAGAGAACGAGCCGCGCAAAATCATGTTTGAATGCCTGGAGAGGCTGGACTTGACTCAGGTCGCTCCCTTGTATATTGCATATGACTCCTATTGTCGGGCATTGTGGATGAGCAAAGTCCAAGGGGACCCTGTCAAAGCATACTACTCTTACAACCAAGCCAGCTTTCCTCGAGCCGAGGCTGGTCAATTCTATAGCCTATTTCAAGGTATGGACCTACACGGGATTCAAGTTATCCTTGACAGGATGGAGATGGAGCTGGGACCTTTGACTCATGAGGCTGTTACTCTACGGCATACCGCGATTCGATTGCTCTGGAATGAGAAAAGGCTCTGGGAGATGGATCGTGTCACTCGGCAGCTCTGCGATCGCGTGGATCGACTTGGTATGAACTTCGACTACAACAAAGACAGGCAACTTAACCTAGACGCGGCCATGACATTTATACTGTTTGGTGAGTTGCGGAATGAACAAGGATTCGTCGACGATGCGAGGCGAGCATTCAACAGGGCAGTGCAGCTGCGCAATCAGATAGTCCCGGAGGATGTCTGGGATGCAGCAAGAGCCGAGGCATTGAACAACTTGGTCAAACTAGACACACGGCTCGGTTCAGTGCTCACTGCAGACGCCAGTGCTGCCTCGATCGACAGGATGTATCCGGGTATTGGAGAATGATGGTCGACGAATGCGGCGCAACATACACAAGAGACAGTGCTTCAGATTGATTTCATGACACATCACAGGTTGCTCGTGAGGTCTAAGATTGAATTTCTTGTGGTTTAGCTTCCTGTGGACGAATTTCTTACCCTGTGTTTGCATGCTCTTTTTATCCCCTCTGTCTTAATGCTCCTGGATTTGCGATTACCTAGGCCTACGCGCCAACGTCATTGATGGGGCACACAAGTTAGGATCTAAATGCACCAAGCAGTTGCTAAGAGTTATTAATGACTCCATCCAACCCTTCAATGCCCCCTTTTGATGGCAGATTAGTAGTCTTTCTGTGCGATTGATAATTTCTGGTCAAGCTGGCTCCCCATGACCTTTTCCCATTACCTTTACAATTTAATTCAGAATGCTCTCTATCTAGTATGACATGATTTTTCGGCCGACTTTATAATTACACATACTGGTCATATATTTCTTTCGAATAACCTACAGCCTCTGTTAAGTTACTAGTTTAGGCATAGCACATGGATCACTCTTATAGGCGAAATTGTTGATAGCTCACTGTAATAAACTGGCTCACTTCACTGAAAGGGACTTGAGCCGATTTGCCTGGTGGTCACCCATCAGCCCAGCCTTGGTCACTTTCAGACAGCTTTTGCGAGGGTCCCAGCTCTTATACTTCTTTTTCTTACAGCCATTGCACTGGGTGATGCTGGGGGAAATGAGCTTACTGATCGAGGTAGATATTTGCTCGCAGAGCGAAGCAGAGTAATAATTAATTGGCATCGATATCTGCTACCTCCCCCTGGCCCAGTGCTGCTCAACTTCGGCTTCTGGCTTCTACACACTGTAACAAGTGACATGCTCCCAGTGTAGAATATGAAGTCAAATCTGCGCTCGAGGACGGCGGCCATCTGAGCTAGCCCGGCCGATATGATCGCAATAGTGGCAGGATCTAGTTATGTATCACGCTACTTACAAGCTTAATAAGCAACGCCTCCATATTTAACATAACCTGACTTCGGAGTACACAGGTCAGGTGCCGCTTCCCAGAAGCCGCAAGCCGGCCCCACCCATCTTGGCAGGAGTCTTGCGGCATGTCACCTTTTAGATACTGTAACTTATACAATAAAATTTAGTTTTAATGTTTTAATCTCTAAGTACTTAATAACTGATTAATAACTACTTAAAATTAAAATAGTATAATTCAGAACTAAGTAAGTTATAGTAACCTTAAATTTAATTTTTATATATATATTACATCTTCTTCCATACTTCTTATTATAGAATAAAGTTTTTTAAGGTAAATAAGTTGCCTTAAAGTACTTGGAAAGCAGTTAATAATCAGTTAATAAGTACTTATTTACTAACTAATAAAATACATGGTTTGCGGGTCGAAAAGGTTATCTACCAGGTAATAAATCCATGTGTATTATATACAGCGGATACTGTAAAATAAGTCATGTGATTGACTAGCGCGGCGCCTCACCTCCGGCAAGGTGCCAGCTCACCTGTAACCTGCCTGACTTCTGAAGACTCTGAAACTCTGTTGACATTCCTAACTACGGGAAGGTCGCAGAGGTGAAAACTCTGGTGGTGAGCCACGTGACCGCTAACTAAGGGCTAGCTATATGCCAACACACCCCCCTCAGCGGGAACAACGTGAAGTCAGTGAGTCTACCTAATTAGGAAGGAGATAGTTATATAGTGATGTTGTAAATATAACATACTTAGTCCTGGTTCCTCTGCTTAGTCTACTTAGTTCCTTGCTATATTTAGCTTTGCTATATAGTTGTCATGCTTAGCTTTATTAAAAGGCTTGGTAAAGCCATCTGCAGGATTCTTAGATCTATTAATATAGTGGAATTTAATTTACTTCTTTTATAGGACATCCTTTATAAAGAAATAATAGCTTTTAATCTATCTAACACTACTGGGAGAGGCGTAATTAGGTTAACATAGGAGGTTAACAGTTGTAAGCGGCGAGATCAGATCAACGTCGGATAGCAGTCGGTCGTCACTCGTAGCTAGGTCCTAGCAAGTGACAAGATGTTAGGCTTCTATAATTATATAAAATAGGAAAGAGAAGCTATATTCTATTAGATTTAAAAACAAATTACTAAGGATTAGCAAGCTCAGCAATTCTAGAGGCCTTATTTCTATAGCAGCGCCAAGGGGTCTGACTTGGGTCCTAATTTAGGTCTTACTTAGGTCCTAATCAGGTCTAATATAGTTCCTAATTAGAGGAATAATGCGCCACTTGGTGCCTGAGGCCTTAGGCAGGTTTAGGAACCAAGTGGTTCTACCTTGGTTCCCTTATAGAGATGCCTAAGGCTCCTGCTATAATAACTATCCCCCTCTCTAAAGGTAATCCATCCTAGATCATGCTAAGCCAAAAATAGAACAATACTAAAGCCTTATTAAAGTAGAATAATAATAAGATAACAAGAATAGCAAATAGGTGAATAATAATAGAGAGACTAAAATATAATAAAAAAGTTGTAATACAAGGGAAATCCCCTTTAGGTTAGTAGTGGTAGCCTAGTATTTAGTATAAAAGTTAAATAATTAACTTTATAAACTATATAATTATTATTACCCTTACCACCACCTATTTTTCTTCTCTATATATAATAATCCTTGTTTACTTTACTATTAGTCCCTTGTTAGACACCTGCTAATTATTCTAGAATAGTAAAATATAAAGTCCTATCTAGTGTAGCACTAGTATTGTAGAATATAAAAAAGCAGCAGCTTATTATAAAAAATATATATATTCCTCCCAGGCCTCTAGTAGCTCTTTATTAGTAATTCTAATAATTTAAAGCCTTCCCCTTCTCTACTACTTATAGTAACTCCTTCCCCTCTACCACTTATAGCACCTCCCCTTAACCCTTCTTTTCTAGCTATTAAGCCATCCCCTCTAGCCTCCAGGCTACCTCTTCCTAGCCCCTGTGCCTTCTCCTTAATAGGGTTAGCTTCTAGTACTATAAGTTTTTTATCCCCTAGGCCCCTTTTAGTCCTCTATTACTAACCTAGGGTAGCCATACCCTTGCTACTACTATAGCAAGGATATCTAGGTGCTTAACACTCAGGGAGTGCTGGTTACTAGGCCTGCCTGCTTAGGGGGGAGCACCTACTTAGCTTGCTAAGATAGGAAGAAGGCTTGCCTTTAGGTGCCTTTTATAGCGCGGGTGCTGGTTAATAAGGTTAGGGGCCTGGGTGCTACCTTTAAGGGAGTCATGGCTTTTATTAGCCTGGGGTAGTATCTAGAGGTAGTAAAGGCATACTATTCTAAGGCTAATAAGAAAGGCTACTACTTGGATTATAACTAATATAATCTTCTTTTTTTAGTTCTAAATAAACTAAGAGAGCAGGCGTCCAAGGACCCCCTAACCCTAGAGGAGATAGAAGACTAGGGGGTAATTTAAATAGGGTTTAGTTAGTATGCTAGCGCGCCTTTATTAGCCTTTAGGCCTGTTCCTATACTTAGTCTTTTATAATAGGAGAAGTTCTTTCCTTATTAATATACTTACATCCTTATAAGTTATAAAGAAAGGTAAGAATATTCCTATTAAACCTTAAAACCACATGGGAAAATAAGGAAGGGTTATACTATTACTCTACTATTAGTTAAGCTAAAAACCTTATAGGACAAAAAGGTTATAACTATTAGGGAGAGTGCCATAGCTATACCACAGGGAGTCTAACTTACTTATAATAATTATTTATAGCCTCCTTTATATTAGCAAGGTTCTCTACTGGCTCCTAGGAGTTTTTATAGCTAGGCCAGTCTTTCTATTTAACAAGATATTATAGTTTTTAGTAGTAGAATTAGTGCATAAGTGTTACAGTTTCGCCGGTTGGAAGTTGAGGCGGGCCTCAGGCACTACATGCTAGGAGGACGTCACCCTTCCACTTGTAGAACAGCAGAGTCATGACAAGGTTATATTTATAAAAGCACCCACCCTAACTACATGTACTTAGGAAGCTTGAGACTCCTAGCTAGGAGGATTAAGGTTTAGTCTTAAAATTAATTCTAACCCCTCCTATTTCTTATGGCATTGGGTATCCTTACCTAGTTAATAGGCTAATCTATCCTAATAAAGTAGATCCTTAATAATTCTAAACCTTCTTCTTTAACTACCTAAGGATTACCATGCCTTAATATAATAAATTACTATTAAAAACCATCCAGGGAGATGGTGAACTTTTATCTATATTATTATCCCCTGCGTCCTATACTTCCACACCTTTAACCAAAGACCTTCTAAAGCTACAGGAGGAAGCCAAATATTAGGAGGATTATAAGTTAATCTAGCAGAAGATTATTTAACTATAATAAGAATCTCGCGTACTACACAGTTTACTTTACAATAATAAGATAAATGGCTTGCTAATTTAAGGAGAACCTTTAAAGGTGCTACCTGGAAATATTAGTCTAATAGCTAGAAGGTCCTAGCTACTATTTTGTATATGGTTAATGTTTGCTAGTAGAGATGGAACTAATACATTAATAAAAAGGAGCTAAATAAGTGCTGCGAGGACATTAAAACATAGCCATATTTTAAAGAATAAACCATCTCTCTTATTTAAAATTTGGCTATACTTTAATTAGATATAATAGCTTAATTAGAACAGGCATATTAATAACCTAACTAAGATCCCCATAAATTTCATACATATTTAAATATGTTAGAGTAACATTTCCCTTAAGCTACTAAGGAAAGTTAGGCTTTAACCTTTTTTACTAAGCTACTACTAGAGCTCTAATAATATATCTATAAATATATAATTTAAATCCTAAAGTCTTATAATAAAATGGTTACTATTACTACCTATTACTAGAATTTATTAGGCCAAACCTAAAAATAAAAATTTAACTCTAGACTAACAGCACCCTATAAACACCCGCACTCTAGTTCTAATTAGAATAAAAGGGAGATTCTAAATAAATATAAAAACCCTACTAATAAGCAAGGAAGACTCTTATAATACTATAAATATAATAGCAAGGATTACCTTGCTAATTACTATTTAAAGGCTAAGATCTAACAAGTTAAAATAAATTCTAATACTAATTTATTAGGAAATACTAACAGGTTAAAGTAGAGTCTTTAACTTTAACTTATAGTTAAGTGGAGATAAGCTCTTGCTTCCATATACTAATTAAAATCTAGAACTATATTAATACTTATATAAACCTTAATACTTGTGCTAAGGTTAATATTATAAGCTATTAATTTATCTAATACTTTAAGCTTTAATAGGCTAAGGCCACTACCCTAATTCTTAATACCATTAATTAACTATAAATACTAACTTATAGAGTATGGAGAGTACCTCTTGCTCTTATAGATTCTTAAGGTGTAACTAGGTGCTTTAAACACCCTTATATAGCTATCTAACAAGATCCTTCCCTTAAAGGAAGCCCTATCCTACTTTTAATAACTACCCTACATACCTATAATATCCATCTTTTACCTAATAGATACTAGTGGTGGTTTAAGACCCTAAGGCTAGAAATCCTCTTAAGATATAAGTTTATAAAAGCCTATTAAAATAAAGCTTATATTTTTATAATTATAAAAATGCCTAAGGAAGTCTGGCTACCTAATAAACTTAAAAAAGAACTAACTAAGAACCATAAAGGAATACCCCCTAAACTCCTTATATTTAAGAATGTTTTCTCTAGTAATAATACTAAAGCTATTCTACCCTTATAAGCTAGTAATCATGCTATTATATTAGTTAATAGTATATTAGCACCATAGGGTCCTATTTACCTACTTTCCCAAAGTAAACTTACTACTTTATAAAAATATATTAACAAGAACATTGCCTATAGCTATATATAACCCTTAACTAGTCCTACTAAAGCTCCTATCCTTTTTATACTAAAGAAAAATGGAAGTCTATAGCTATATGTTAACTATTAAGGATTAAACAGGGTTATAATAAAGAATTAGTACCCTCTCCCTTTAATTTTAGAGATTCTTAATTAATTATTAGGATCCTACTATTTTACTAAGCTAGATTTATAAGACGCCTATTACCATATTCACGTCTGCGAGGAAGATTAATGGAAGACTATATTCTAGACTTAATATAGACATTTCAAATATATAGTTATACCCTTTAGACTTACCAACATACTAGCCATGTTTTAGAGCTATATCCATACTATATTATATAATATCCTTAATTATTTCTATATTATTTACCTTAATAACATCCTTATTTTCTTACAAGATTAGAGAACCCATACCTCCCATATTTATTAAGTACTAGAACGCCTTTATAAAGCTAACTTATATACTAAGCCAAGTAAATGCACCTTTTACCAAGACCATGTGGAATTCTTAGGCTATATAATTAGTAAAAACAGGATTTCCATGGATTTATACTAAGTAAATAATATTATTTTATAAAAGAAACCTTAAAGCTTTTATAATATCTAAGTTTTCCTTAGATTTTATAACTTTTATTATTAATTTATATATAACTATTCCTAAATTACTTTACCCCTTACTAGTCTTTTAAAGGGAAGTAAAAATAGTAAAAAAGTAGGAACCCTAAAATTCTCTCTTATAAAAAAGCTTACCTTTTATTAACTTATTACTACTTTTTAGTTAGCTCTTTTATTATAATACTTTAATCCTTAGAAACCTATCTAAATTAAGACTAACACCTTTAAAAAAGGGATAGCAGGAATTATAATATAGCTAAATAGTAATAGATAATATTATCCTATAGCCTTCTAGTTAAAAAAGTTCTCTAGACTAGAGCTTAACTATAGTACACCTAATTAAAAGCTATTTGCTATTATTTGGTTATTTAAATACTAGAGGCACTATCTTAAAGGAAGCCTTAACTAATTACTATCTTATTAGATTATGCAAACCTATAATCCTTTATAAAATAGCTAAAGATAAATAGTAAACAAGCCTACTAGTATCTATTCCTAACCCCTTTTAACTTTATTATTAAATACTAAGCAGGTAAGTCTAATCTAGTAGATAGACTATTATAAAAATAGAATAATTCTTGCAAACCACTAGGAGCACCTAAGGTTATAGCACTAATTTATGCGTGAATAGCCACCATAGAGTCTTTAAAAGTTAAAGACTTATTAGTTAAAAAGACTAAGTTAGAGCTTAGTAAGAGGCCTTTATAAAACTATTATTCTAGGCTTAACTAGTCCAGGAATGGGCAGACACCTTTATAGAGACACTCTAAGCCTAATACCTGCATAGCATTAAGCCTAGGAAAGGCCAGTATAAAATCAGCTAACTAGGCTGTATAGGATGTGTTAAGCTCTAATTAAGCTATATCCTACTATATTATACAAGAAGCTTGCTATAGCAAAGATATCTACTAAGATAAAGCTAATCTAGACTTATAAAGTCTAATTTACTATCTATAAGATAAGGACCCAGAGACAGGGCAATAAAAACAAGCCCTAATATAAGGTTTAAAAGGACTAAAGCACTGGAGTATAGGTACCTAAGGAATACTATACTTTAAAAATTACTTATATATTCCACCAAGCACAAGGTTAAGGCAAAAAATAATAAGCCTCTACTATAATAATCCCTTAGCAGGACATTTTAGCTAGAATTAGATAAAAGAACTTATAAAATAGAAATTCTATTAGGAGAATATATAATAAAATATTACTAAATATATATAGGAATGCGCAGTTTGCCAGGCACTATAGCGCCCAGACACAAAGCATATAGCAAACTAGAACCTCTACCTATCTTAAATTAACCCTTTGCAGAATTATTAATAGACTTTATTACTAGGCTACCTAAAGTTATATTTAAAGGGCAATTAATTAATAGTATACTAGTTATTATTAATTAATTTATAAAGTGGTTTATATTCCTACTAGTATCCTTAATAATAAATACACTAGAACTGGCCAAACTATTCCATATAGAAGTTAAATTACACTATGGACCCCCCAAGGGAATAGTGTTTAATAAAGGTTTACTATTTACTAGTAAATTTTAGTTAAAACTTTACTACTAAAGCCATATTAAGCATAGGCTTTTAATAGCATATCACCTATAAACTAATGGCCAAATAAAAAGGATAAATTAAACACTAGAATAGTACCTCTAATACTTTATTAATATAAATTAATAAATATGGCCTAAACTCCTCCCAACTACTTAATATGCCTGCAATAATACACAAAGTATAATAATAGGCATATTAGCCTTCCAAGCACTATATAGATAAACTCCTAACTTTTATATAAGAATTAAGGATAATTCTATAAAGAAGGTCCTAGTAGTAAAAGACTATATAGGAAAACTTTAATTATTATAGGAAGAGCTAAAGAATTATTAGGAAAGTATAGTAGAAAAGCAAGTGAAATAGTATAATAACTATTATAAGCCCTAAAGCTTTAAAAGGAAGGACCTTATTAGGCTATTAACTAAATATATTAAGCTTAAGGGATTAAATAGAAAGTTAGCACCTAACTTTATTAGACTATTTTAAATACTAGACTATATAGGAACATAGGCATACTAACTTAGCCTACTAAATTAATATAGCTAACTTTATAATATCTTCTATATTTCTTTACTAGAGCCCTAGCATAGCAGTGCTAAGGATAAATTACTAATGCCTAAGCTAGATAATAATAAGGAATAGGAAGTTAAGGAGGTTAAAGATAGGAAACTTTATAAAGGTAAGCTATACTACCTAGTTAAATAGAAAGGCTGGCCATTAGAATATAATTAATAGGTATCTACTAAGGATATAATTAATGCACCTAAACTTATTAAGTAATTTAAAAAGGCAAATAAGTCTATTTCTAAAAAAGACTACCTAAGAACTAGTACTAAACCACTATTATAATGCTAAGGAAAACACCACATGAAGCTAAAGCTTGTTAAAAATAATAGGGAATAACTCCTTAAACACATCCAACATCTTAGCACCATTAGGTACTGCCCTATTACTATATAAACAAGTAATCTTTACTTCCACTTTATTATAAAAGGCATGGAGAGCTGCTAACTAAGTTATATAGCCCTTATTACTAGGAATTAAGTAGAGCAGCTTCTATAAGTAATAGTATTACTAGTCATCCACTAGGGCACCATGAGTAGGAGGTAAGATATGGGCTAGCTCATGGCAACAAGCTACATAAAATAATTTATACTTGGCTTTCTTAGGCTAAGAAATAGAACTAGAATATTAGTATAATATTCACTAATTATAACTATTAAGAACACCTACCACCTGGTCCTTCTTGTTACCTATTAAACCAAAAGCTTTATAGTAGGTAGTCTTAATATTATTAAAAGCCTAATACAAGGTCTTTACTATATTATTAATGCCAGGGATAATTATATTAGCCTAAATATCTATACTATTATTACCTTTATCCCAGAACCTAGTGTACCATTTAAGAATTATAAAAAGATTAGTAGTATTACCAAGCATTCCTACTATAGTCTATCTAGATTAGCCTTAAGCAAGCCAAGAACTATAAAGAAACATATACTTAAGTATAATATATTCCTAGTGGAACACTACTAATAAAGTATTAATCTTTTTATATTAAGATGGTAGTTAATTTTAAAGGAAATATAATCTATAGGATTAAAGTTCTTAATACTAGTATAAAAGTAATAGAGGTACTAAACAAGCTTAGGCTTTAGCATGGTTATAGTAGTAGCACAGGTACATGGCAGCATTATTCTAAGATAGAAGACCTTTAACCTAGCAGGTAAAATAAAGTTAAGGGAGAGCAAAGGAAGAATTAATAAAAAGCTAAAAAATTAAAAGGTAAATATAAAAGAAAACTTTTTACTTAAGGCTATGTTACTAAAATGCGCGTATCTTTAAACTACTATTATAATAATAAAGGACCCCCCCCCCTAATAACAAGTAAAATAAAAAAATAGAATATAAACCTTACTAAAGGTTACTATTTTATTAGACCATACTTATATAAGGACTTTGCAAGAAGACTTACTCTAACTAAGGGTAGTTAGTATAATAAGATAGGGTATAGTTATTATAGTTTTACTAGTTAGAAGTTAAGGTGGGCCTTAGGCACTACACACTAGGAGGATATTACCCTTCTACTTATAGAATAGTAAAGTTATAACAAGGTTATATTTATAAAAGCACCCACCCTAACTACATGTACTTAGGAAGCTTAAGACTCCTAGCTAGGAGGATTAAGGTTTAGTCTTAAAATTAATTCTAACCCCTCCTATTCCTTATAGCATTGGGTATCCTTACCTAGTTAACAGGCTGATCTATCCTGACAAAGTAGATCCTTAACACTATAATAGTAGAAACTATAGTTAATACTATAAATAGCAAATCTATAGGCACCTTGGAACTCTCTAAGACACAGGGTCTTAGCTTAAGCTCTAAGGAATCCTGCAAGGTAACTCTATCTAAACTATAAGACTCCCTAGAGCCAGATAATAAGGAACTTTAATTATAGGTAATATTTAAACACCTAATTAAGGAAATAAACTAAAGGTGCCTTAAATTATAATAAAAAAAGAAGGATAATATCCTAGTAGCCTAGAAGGCCTACCTAAGAAAGGAAATTATTTATATAAAAGCCTAGGAGAGGAGAATTATAAAGTAAAAGGTAAATACCCTCCTAACTAACCTTTAAATAAAAATAAAAGGCCTAAGGGAACACCTACTACTTATAATACTACTAGCTATAATAGTACTATAAATAACCCTAATAGCACTATAAATAAACACGCAACTATTAAAGAAACTCTAACTCTAAATTTAAGTATTATAATAAGAGTAATTCCCTTATAAGAAGCTATCTACTAAACTATTTAAGGGCTATAATATAAAGAAACTTAAGGATTAGACTATTATATTAAAGGTGTATTTTAAGATATATTCCTGCTATTTTATAATAAATAATATAAAATTATAGTAAGGACTTAGGATACTTGCTAAGGAGTATTACTAAGACTAGATAAATATTAAATTAATAATCCTAGAACTATATATATAGGAGAAATTCTATAGTATACTTACCTATATAATAAGTAACCCCTAGATCCTTTAGGAGGATATAATTATCCACTATGTAAATATAAGATAGTTAGAAAAATAAGATATATAGATATTTACCTAGTACCTAAAGATACTTATAGACATGTTCTAGCCTAGGGAGGATATATAAAGTTAGAAGAATAACCTATATAGAAGAATCCTAAACTTAGTATAAAGTAAAGTAGCTAAATATCTATAACTAGATACTATAAATAATAGCTATAAAAGCTTTGTCACCTATTTATATATAGTAAAGTAAAAAACACCTAAGAGGTAAAAGAAGCTATATACTATAAAATTAGCTATAATATTCTAGAGAAGTAGGAAGAACTTATATAACTCTAACTTAAAAAAAACTAAGGGGAGTATTTATAGGCAAGCCTAAGAGCTCTAAGCTATAAAATAGCTAAAAAGGCTATAAAGGCTAATATAAAAAGTAAGGCTATTAGGGTTATAAGTAGTATATATTTATAAACTACCTAAGTAGGAATAATTATATAAGAGTAATATATTCTAACTATAAAGTCCTAGGCTATAATAGTAAATTATACTAGAAAAAGGGTAGGAAAGCCTATAAGGTACTATTATAAAATAAGTTAAAAAACTTATACCCCTAGTACTTTATATTATAAAGGTGCTAAGGGTCCCTATAAATTAACCTTAAATTAAGGTAATCTTTTTTAAAATTAAACTAGAAGTAGGGAAGTAGCTAGAAACCACCTATATTCTACTAGATATAGGTATAATAGTAAACTTTATAAGCTAGTACTAGATTAAATAATATAGCCTTTAAAATATAAAAAAACCCTATAAAGTAAGTATAATTAATAGCTATAAAGTTATATCCTATAAAAGTTACTACTTAAAAATCTAAGCTAAGGATAAAAAATACTAAGTATAGATATAAATTTAAGCATTTAAGGTGGTTAACCTAGAGGGTTATAATACTATCCTAGGATAGATATAGCTTAAAGAAGTTAATCCTAAGGTAAACTACTAGAAGTAGACTTAAAAATACTATAAGCTAAAAATTTATAACCTAAAGATTATTATAACTATATACTAATATACATAGCATGTTAAGGATATTATAAAAAATATAAATATAAATCCTATATATAAATAACTCCTTAACTATATTTACATGGTAAGGATCTTTAAGACTAGCAAGGGCACTACTATAATACTTAATATAGTATAGGCAGAGGAGATAAACCTACTAGCTAAATATAAAGACTTTAAAAATATATTCTTAGAAGTATAAGCAGGTATTTTAGCTTTATATTATAACTATAACCATACTATTAAGCTAGAAGTAGGTAAAAGACCCCTATAAGGCCACTATATATACTCTTTATTAAAGAAATAGAAGTACTTAAGAAGTATATATAAAAAGTATTAGAAAAGGGATAAATCTACCCTTTAAAAAGTCCTGCGGGCGCACTAGTGCTATTTATACTAAAAAAGAATAAAGGATACCACCTTTACATAGACTACTATAGCCTTAATATAATCACTATTAAGAATACATACCTAATTATAAATATAAAATAGGCTATTAACTGCCTAAGTAGAGTAAAAATCTATATATAACTAGATCTATGGGGGGGGGTTAAATAGAACGAAGGCGAAGAATGTCAAGCACATGATTCAGTTGGTTGAGATAGATGCCAGGGCGAAACTATTGGTGTTACGAATCCACCTCCATGCCGTACAGTAGATCTCATATAGTTTCTTTCTCACTCCCCGTCTTCAACCCTATCTCCACCGCCATATCATTCATATAAATCGTCCAAGTCCCAATACTCCGGCGGAATTGCCTAGTGAATAGGATATTAATAAACTTATTGCTAAAACCAAGCCACTATTTATGTTCACTACTACTATGTGTTAGTTTATTAGAGATATAAAAGAGTATCCTTAAGAGTGTCTCTAAGTAATCCGTATAGCTAACTGACTGAGGAGGGGTAAACATCTCCAGGATCAATAGGGTTAGGACAAGAATATCACATCTTCTAGTAACCTCCTGGAAGTCTAACTTGTTGGCCAAGGCAATCACTCCTCTATTATAGAGGGTACTAAATATTGTTCCCATGCATGCTACGCTTATTAATTTTTATCTAATAATAGATTATAATTAAGAGGCCTACTATTAAATACTACTAATAGGACTAGCAGTACCTGCTCCCTAGGACACATGTTATAATTAAACCTAGGAGATGTTATAAATTCAAAGACTAAGCTAAACTAGATTTATACTCCCTTTAGTTTACTAGTTATACTAGAGGTAAAGATAAGATATAATATTTTTATATAGATATTATTAGCTTTATGTCACAGTGGAAGGCTTAGGCATCCCTAAGAGGGAACCAAGGCAGAACCACTTGGTTCCTAAACCTAGTCATGGCCTTAGGTATTAAGTGGTATATTAGGTTCCTTTAAATAGGAACTAAGTTAGATCTACTTAATTACTAAGTAACTAATAACCTCTTACCTTAATAGCCTAACCCCTTAGTACTATTATAAAAATAAGGCCTTTAAAATTACTAAGCTTCCTAATACTTAGTAATTTATTTCTAAATTTAATTAAATATAGCCTTTCTTCCTTATTTTATATAATTATTATAGCTTAATATCTTATTACTTGCTAGGACCTAGCTTTAAGTAATAACTAATATCTAACTTTAATCTAACCTTACTACTTATAGTTTAAATTACTTCCTAACCTAGTAACTACTAGAAGAGTTAATACTTATTCTAGTTCCTAAGTTATCCTAACTAGTAGTCCTACTAGTAGCCCCTTACTAGAGGACCCTTAGTTTTTGATATGAAAGCGGGTCTACACGTGACGCTGGCTAGCGGCCACGTATCCTGTTACCCCTGGATCTCCAAACCATTAACAACCCAGTTAGTAACCACTTATTAAATACATTAGTTATAGGGCTATATTAGTGTAGCCATTATAGATCTCTTCTACCTTCTTCCCCTTTAATAACCCCTAAGCAAGGAACCTTTAATATAGGTTATAAGCCCAGGCTGCTATGTCATGCCTAACCAGCTGGCCTAGCACCTTAGGGGATTATATAAGATTAACCACCTTGCCCAATTTAGTAGTAGAACCTAAATCTATACACTACATGCTAATCCTTAATTCTAAATAATTACCAGGCCTATATAACCTGGCTACTCCTTCCTAATTAGGCTATTAACCACTAACCACCCATGCTAATTAATGCCACTAGCTTAACAAGAATAAGACCCATGGACTAGGAGATATATATTAAGCTAAGAGAATATAAAAAACCTAGTAGGACCCTTAAGGAGCGTGCCTAGGGCATTTAATAAACTAACTAAGATAGTGCTAGGGCGAGCAAGATAGTTAAGATAACTAAGCTAACTAAAACAACGCCTGGGGTAGATAAGATAGTTAAGATACTAGAAGGAATCTAGGACAAAACCTAAAGCACTAGTAATATAAGAATAAAGGATCCTAGCAAGTAATTATAGGATAAATTAGTGCTACTAGCCATGGTGCATAGAGACTAACTAAGCCTTCCCCTACTTAATAAAGGCAAAAGAATTAAGCTAGTTAGGGTAAAATATAAAGTCCTAAGTAAGTTAAATATACACTTATAAAAGATAAAAATAAAGGGTTTTTTAATACTTTAGAAGTGCTAGAAAGTGGTTAAGAATATAAAGGTAATAAGGTTAGAAGGAAAAATAGACCTCTTAGCCTTACTATAAAGAATAAGTAGTATATTAAGTAAAACTTATTTATAATAATATACCTAATAGCCTATATCTTTAAGGTAGATGTAATGGTAGTAAAGAATACTAAAACTAGTAAAGATATTTAGATATACCTTATAAAAAAATATAAGGTAGTAAATCCTAGCAGGAAGGTTAACCTCTTAATATAGCTATTTATATAAAAAATAGACCCTAAAATAAAGGTTAGCAAAGCTATATAGGACCTAGAGAGATTATACAAGGAAGTTAAGGATACCTAGGGAAAGGAATACCTTAATAAAGGTGTATTAATAGTCCTATTTATAAATAGATTACCACTAGAGTACTAAGTGTATGCAAAAGGTCTTAGGTTAATTAAAGAGACTAAGTAATTAGTCATCCTATTATAATTAGAAGAAAAGGAGATAACTATGTATAAGATAAGTATCTAGGATAGTAGTAACCATAAGATAGCAAGCCAAGTAAGTAAAAGGAAATACTATAATTATAGTAAACTAGGGCATTTTACAAGAGAATACTAATATCCTAAAAAAAAAGATGCTAAAGGTAGAACTAGTAGGAACAGCCAAGATTTAAACCATAAGAAAGGCTATTTAAGCTAAAAATTAAAGCAAGACCTTAGGGAAACTAGTAGGAAGGACTAGAGACATAAGGGTTACTAGCAAGGCAAGGCATAAGTAGTTAATAGCTTAGATGTAGATAACAGCAAGTCAAGCACTAGTAGCAGTGGATCTACTAGGGAACGTGTATATTAAGTTAGCTATAAAGGCTATAGAGGCCATGGCAGAGTAGAGGAATCCTATTAGGTTAATGTGACCCGCAAGGTAAATATTGCGGATATGAATGGTATTGAAGCGGAATAGAGAGGTTCCATTGCGTATGTATTAGTGTAGTTAAACTAATCACTAGTCTTTACTTTATAAAGACCTGCGGCCAGGATACATGGCTATATATTATGTGGTTTTACAGGCAGCTGGATGTGGTGCCTAAGGCACTACATCACACTATACCTATAGTGGCTATAGGAGTCTAATACTATCCTCCCCCTTATAGTAATCATGCCCTTAGGATTATAAGTTCTTATTATAGGGCCTATAAGCTTTTTATAGTTTTCTAGGGTTACTAATATAGGGTAACTCTTAGGTTATAGCTATAATTATAGGTATTAGGAATAGCTTTAACTTTAGTAGTTTATTATTTACTTTATTTACTAGCTATATTATAGGGTTGTCTTATATATTATTATTATAATAGTGGTTAAGGTGCATGATTCTTTATCCTAAAGTAGATTAGTTAAGGTTTTATTATAAGCATATTTTAAAAAGGTAATAAAGCATATAAATACTAAAATATTATAAGTATATTTATTTATTTTTTCTTTTTTTTCTTCTTTTTTAGCTTTAGTATTTTTTTTAAATTAAATATATCTCCCTTTTTTTATATCTTTTACTTATTTTAACTTTTTTACTATATTTTATAGGTCTTTTTTCCTATTTTTAAGTCTCTTTAGGTATATATCCTAAGATTTTTAGCTAGTTATACTTATAGTGTTTTTTATTATAATTACTAGTTCCTTTCCCCTTATACTCTTATACTTTTCCTTTACTTTTTATATAATTTAGTCCCTCTAGTATGCTTTAATAAGGTTTACTATTTAATTTACTTCCTTTAGTAGTAGATTTGCTATAGTTTTTATAAAGTTTTTATATTTATTTTAGTCTACCTTATAGGGTGTTATAGATTTTTCTTTTATATTTATTTAATATTTATAGTTTAGATTAGGTGCTAACTTTTATAAATGGCTACTATTTCTACTAGCTCCCCTATTTATTATGGCCGTGGCCACCCCTAGAAGTCTGCTCCTCCCCTGCCTCCCCTGCTACTACCTGCACCCTCCTCCTCCTCTTTATCTAAGGATTTAGATATTAAGCTATACTATAATGCCTGTGACTGCTGCCTTTAGGCAGGAGTTGTTTATAGTTTAGTAGTAACTAACTACCAAGGCACCTATAATAATTATAAGTAGTAGAAGCATACATGCATTCTTATAAGTTTTATCCTTTATAGTTTTTATAGCGCCTAGTGCATCCTAGGTATAGTATTCTAACTTACTTTCTTATTAGCCATATAAGGAGTCTTATCTTAATAGGGCTGTCCTAGTAATAGGAATTACCTAGGGCCTTAATATAGCTAAGTTAGGTAATCTTAATTACTACTATCTTAGTCCCTACCCTTTACCCTTACCTTATAAGCTAAGGGGTTCTAGTAGTGCTGCTACTCCTTTAGGAGTAATATAGGCCACCCCCTTATAAATAGTGCTGCTAGTAGTGCTATTATCTAATTCTTTAAATAATAAATCTACTAGTGCTCCTAAAGTAGGGGTGCCAGGCCCTAAGGTAGGTAAGTAGTGTAGTTTATGGTAGTTTATGCCTAGTATGTTCCTTTTAGCTTCCTTTTATAATTTAACCCTTACTAACTATATTAGTGCTATTTCTACTTAGGCTCCTGCTTAGTATATTTTTTTACTTATAAGTTAAGTGTATTATAACCTAGCTTCCTTAAAGTTATCCCTTTAGGGATTAGCCATATAGTAGGAGGGAGTGTATAGTAGGTTAGGCTATTAATTACCTATGGTAGTCTATATAGTTAGTTTATAGTATGGCTCTTTAGAGTTGCCCTCCTTTAGGGTGTTGCTTATTATAGACTTGTGTTATACATAACCTAGCTATTCTATGGCTAAGTGCTAATGTTTACTTTTTATTAATTTATATTAACTTATGCTCTTTATATTTAGTTCCTTTAAAGACTATTTTTATAATAGCCTTTTAGCCTAAATAGATAAATAGATCCATGGAGTAAGTCCCCTTATAGATTATAGCACTTTGTTTATAGCTCTATTAGCCTCTAGTAGCTTAAATAGTCTACTTTACACTATAATTTTATAACTTATCCCTTTTTTTAGTTATTTAATAGCTATGCCTCCTGCTTAACATGAACATCCTCCTAGAAGTAGTAAATAATAGTAGGCTGCTACTATAGCTTTTTACTAGGCTTAGGCTTAGGTTCCTGTCCCTTTTAATAATGCTCTTGCTTATGCCTGTAGCTATTACTTGGCTATAGATTATATTTACTTGCTTATTGCTACTATTAGCAATATATAAAATTAAAGTTATGATTATTATTAACAAGGGAAGTATAAATATCCTATAGTAGGTCTCCTCCCCCCTTTTTCTTAGGTATGCTAACTCTCTAGGTCTCTAAGGTAGATATAGATATTATATTAATCTTGTCCCACACTTTATATAATCCTATACTAGCACTAGTTTATCCTATTATCCTATATGTTTATTATTAGACTTATACTAGTCCTAAGACTGCTATTACGGTTGCTAATAATTTTTAGATTATATTAAAGGGTGCTTTAGTTCTACTATCCTCTCTTATATTCTCTCCCTAGTAGATACCTATAAATTCTCTTTTACTATTATAATAGTCTTCTTTTATCTTTACGCTGCTTCTAGACTCCATGTTTAAGATATTAGGCGCTATGCTAGTTGTGCCTAGTCTAGATATAGGCCATGCCTTTGTTTATAGCGTCGCCTATAGTATCCTTGCTATTCTAGTTAGGGATTTAGTAGCGCCTGCTTTTATAAGGGCTTAATAGTATAGTTTTCCCTAGCTATATTAGCCTTACTTACAGGCTCTTTTTTTTTTTTTTTTTTTTTAGTTATAGCTTTTTAGGAATAATTTTAGTACTTTTATATTTTTTATATTTTTAGTGGCTCCTTTATAATATCTTTAGGGTTGTCCTATCTAACCCACTTAACTAAGTAGAGCGGGCTATTTAGTCTGCTAATCTTGTTTATAATTTTTTTAACCAGGTATTATAGTTTGCTATTAATTATAACTACTCCAGGTTATGGTTCTTTTACTATATTACTAATATATAGCTCTAGCAGGGATATATAAAAGGTGTTATATATTTACTATATTTATAATAGGAGTTCTAGCTTGTAGAACTATTTCCCCTATATATCTTAGATTATAAATAGGCCCAGGTAGGTTTTATTAAGCTTATAGTTTAGTCTAGTACTAGTAATATACTTTACATGGAATATAATACTTTATCCTACTTTAAAGGTTATTTCCTTATACTACTTATTATATTATTTTTTATAGCTTTATGCGCCTTCTCTAGCCATATAACTAGGTCTTTATAAACTTCTTTTATCTACCCTTTAATTTTTATAGTGTTTTTGGGCGCATTTACCTCTAGTAGTTCTAGCTTAATATAGAAGGATGGTTTAAATCCTAACATTACTTCTACTAGTAACATCTTAATAGACTACTTGGTTGCTTGATTATAGACTAGTTATGCTATTAGCAGCTAACATGGCCAGTTATCTTAGTTCTAGTTTATATAGGCGCGGAGATAGTATTCTAGTATCTGGTTTTAATATTTGGTCTGTCCATTTATTTACAGGTGGTATATGGTTAATATTTGCTGCTGGACCCCTAGGAACCAGCACAGGTTTAACTAGAGTTTACTAATAAAGATGCTTTATGGTTATTAATAATATTCTTTAGTAGTCTAATTACTATGTATACATGTATCTAGAGTAGCATTATAAGGTCTTTTATAGTGGTTATCTTCTTGCACGCAATGTACTAAACAAACTTAGTATATTAATTAACCACTACTAGGATTATGTTATATACATTTCTATTATGGTTTACAGGTGGAAGTCCTGTAATAAAGTCCATGGTAAGCTATTTTATGGGTGCCTTTACTACTAGTAGCAGTTCTAGTAGTCCATATGGTCTATATTAATATACCATAATACTCTAGCAGGTGTAGTATTCTTTTATATATATCTAAATTTATACTACTATATTATGCTAGTAGTATTTACTTTTAATTATTTCCTATGTCCTATCTACTTATTAGTAGCCGCCTTGCAGGTTATTATAATTTAGTTTTATAATTTTAGCCTATAATATAGATGACTTTAATATAAAAACTTAGTAATTAAAGTAGAAAATACTATTATCTCCTAATATTTATTTCTTTATTAGGAATTCCTTTATTAGCTTATTTAGCTATTTAATCTACTACTATATTTTTAGTTATATTCCTATGCTACATGGAGTAGGTTAAGCATGCTTATACTTAGCTTATTACTATATTCTTTACTAGGTATAGTAGACCTTTATAGGATTATATATACTTCTACACGTGATTCTATTATTTTTAGTTACTTATTACTTAGCTACTCTTATAGCTTATAAAGTACTATACTACTAACCATATTACCTTCCCCCCTTTTAAGGTAGTTAGCGCGCCTGCTTAGTGCATTTATAGGGTTCTACTTCCCTAGGTAATGCTTAATATAAAAGTTAAACTTTATAAGTTTCTCTACCTAGCAGGCTTGCTACTTTATAAGGGTTTTTATTATTATAAACCACTATAGGTTATTATAATCTAAAAGTACTATAATAGGTTATAGGTTTCCTTCTAGGAAATACTACTATATTTAAAAGCACTTAACTATAGTAAGTAATTCTATATTATATATTTTATAGTAGAGTTCTATATCCTATAGCTTTTATAACTAAAATATAATAGGGTGCTATTTTAAGTCCTTAAAGAGCTAGGAGATAATACCTATAATTACTTATCCTAATATATTAGTTTATAGCTATGTTTAGAGTTTTAGATTAAAATACTATAGTAGTAGCTCTTATATAAATACTTATTATAGCCTATAAAATGCTTATAGCACTTCTTCTTTTATTGGGAATTTTCCCCCTATATCCTTCTTTATTAGGTTAGATAGTAGTACTATAATTACTCTATAATTTTTTATAAAGTAGTAGTAAAAGTTTATAAAGCTAAGAAATAATATAACTTTCTTTATATTATAGGGAACTAGCTAGCTTATAATAATATTAATATATTTAGGCTCTATGCTAATACTACTTATAAAGATAATAAAACTAAAAAAGCTAATTTTCTTAGTATTAAAAGTATATTTACTAACTTTAGTATATAGCCTATACTTTTATAGTCTTTCTAGTACTAACTATATATATTCTATATATTCCTCCTTATTTTAGGAAAAGATAATAATATTATTAAGGTAGGCTGTATAAATAATATCTTTAAGGTTTACAAGTACATGGTCCATGTAGCTCTAGAATACTACTAGTATATTAGCTAAGCTAAAAGGTACAACTTAGTACTTAAAGTAACTATAGTGTATCTTAAATATAGTTTTCTATTTATTACTACTATTAATTTAAATATAGTAGTAGGCATCCCTACTGGTTTGCCTTCAGCTCCAGCACATTCTCCAGAAACTCCATGCCAACGGTATTCAGCCCCGTCACATTGGGCAGGGCCGGCTTGAGAGTCCGCCACCCAATCATCTTCTGCGCAAGCGGCGTCATGGCCTCCACCATCTCGCGCGGCATCGTCCGGAAATTCTCGATCGGAGTGAGCTGGCAACTATCAAAGTATGCCAAAATCGCGCGTCTGGCCCC
Organism: Aspergillus carlsbadensis; assembly: GCA_025688815.1. Lineage (NCBI taxonomy): Eukaryota > Fungi > Ascomycota > Eurotiomycetes > Eurotiales > Aspergillaceae > Aspergillus > Aspergillus carlsbadensis. The sequence continues at coordinate 66,169 of MU628277.1, forward strand.
ACTGTCTGCGTTCCCGTTATGTCGGCCCCCGGCATGCACCAACCCCTGACGCAGAACAAGGATATCACCGGCCTTCATCGTCGCCGGCACCGCCTCATCGACGGAGGGCGTGCCAACCTCGGCCCAACGATGGCTACCCGGGATGACCATGGTAGCCCCATTCTCTTCCGTGAACTTAGTCACGGCGAGGATAAAGCTGATGGCGATGGGGGCGGCGTCTGGCTTTTGGGTCGAGAGGAGGGGGTGTATGGCCTCGTCGCGGTGGAAATCTTGGTCGCCAAAGCCGGGGGCGATTTCTCGCAGTACGGCCGTGCTGAGCCAGTAGTCGCCCGTGCGCTTGAAGTTGGCTTCGCAGACGGTGTGGATGACGGGGTTGTTGAGGATGTCGCGGCGCATTGTTTCGGATCTGCCGGGGAGGTTGGTAATGTATTTCGCCTGAGGTACTATTTTCGGGCGGTAGCCGTACTTTGTCTCGCCGAGAGGGCGCGTGGCTGCTGCCAGCGGGTCGAGGTCGCGGTTAAGGCGTTCGATCACATCAGCTGCGACTGCGCCTTCGATGATGGCAGCGCCGTTTTCTTCTAGGACACTGCAGACGAGGTCGGCGTCTATGTCGGTTGCGGGTAGGCGTCGCAGCTGAGGCTTGCTGAAAACTGCCATTGTTGAGTATAGTAAGGATTCTGTGTGTGGATTGGATTAGATAAGGGCTATAATAAAGAGATGGAGTAGTGTTGATGGCCGAGTTCCAGACGAGGAGTGAGGCCAATTTAAATTCCTCAATCTAATCAAGGGATACCAGTCCATTCCCACAGCCGGCGTATCAACAGGAGAGTACATGGATTGATATCACACACATACACACACACAGGCCCATCCTAAGCGCCACCATCTGGAGGAAATAGACCCGATGATCTGATAGCACAAACATCTACCTATGCTGGAAGCCACCAATTAGGACAGTGTGGGATCCCATTTCGGCACAAGTGTTTCCTCTCCCATCTATTCTACTCGTTCTATTCTCCTTGGTGTACCCTAGATCCTGCAACACATCGCAGGCTGAATGTCTACCTCCTCAGTCGCACATACTTTGCACTGCCCTAAAGAATGCAAGTTTGAATGACTGTGGAACTATTGCTCTTCCCTCACCGAAAGTTCAGGATGTTAGTTATCGACCAAGGGGCCGAACAGGTAAGTATGTGTGTATCCACAGCCCAGTTCAGTCGAAGAATGTAAACACTATGCAAGATTCATTTTCGGTCACTCTTGGCTAGCTGACCCATCCTTGAGCGTGCAACACCCAGTGCACGTGGGACAGGGCCACCAGGGTAAAAAGTATATAAATGCAGTGCACAGTGTCTATGGAGTTATTCCGTTCACTACCTGTGTTGGTCTCTACATCCCAAACTTGACATTACAATGGCTGAACCCAGCACGGCCCCATCTTATCCCCAGCCCCAAAGGCTGACCGGCGCTCTCAGCGGGTTCAGGTACATTGAAAGCACTCCAGCCGTGGGAAGGGAATATGCAGATCTCCAGCTGTCCTCCATCCTCGACAACGATGAGATGGTGCGTGACATGGCAATCACTGGTAAATTTCTCCTCTTTAATGCAATCCAGTGCAACCAGTGCTAAAGAACTCCTGCCTCAAGCCTCTGAGCGAGGTGTAGTGCTGTTCAACGATCAGGACATCACTCCGGCCCAGCTAAAACAACTCGTCATCAAACTCGGAAAATTAACAGGAAACCCACCCGAATCCGGCCTACACCGACATCCTTTCCCTCGTCAGATGCACGACCATCTGAAGATCCCCGAGGTAGACGATCCTGACCTCCTGATTATTTCGTCTGTGGTGAGTCCGTCGATACATGTTGCAGACACCTTTCATACTAAACCCATCAGACACAAAAGAAAACCCTCGCAGACCCCCTGCCAACCGACGGCCGTAAATTCGCAAGTTGGGGATGGCACAGTGAGTAAGCGCGCCTCAGTACTACAACCCAATCCTTAACAGACGTAAGCTAACAGAATAAACTCAGCGAATCTCACGAAAAATACCCCCCCGCATATACAGGATTCAAAATCGCCAAAAGCCCCCCAACGGGCGGTGACACACTCTTCGTCTCCTCCTACGGCCTCTACGAGCATCTCTCGGAACCGTGGCAGAAGTTCGCCGAGGGTCTGACCGCAACACACTCGGCTGAGGAATACCTGCGCTTCGCAGAGAAAGGAATGCCACTGGATGGAGAGCTCCAGCGCGGCCATCCGGAGAATGTCGGTATTGAATTCAAAAACTCACAGTAAGCCCTTCCATCCAATCCTACAGTATCCCCTACCCTGAGGACTACTGACAAGTCACAACGTGCCAGTCCGGTTGTACGCACAAACCCCGTGACAGGCTGGAAGGGCCTCTTCGGCGTGGGATTCGGTCTGATGGATGGCCGATTTGACAACATGACCGAGCATGAGAGTAACATTTTGAAGGAGTACTGTATGTTATTTCTCTTTTCACTCCCTAGTCGTCTGCGCCACTGATAGCCATATAGTTCTCAGGAAGATCACAGATGCTTCAGATCTGCAGCTTCGCAAGCGGTGGAATGATAATGGCGTTGCTATTTGGGATAAGTAAGTTTATTTACTTCGTTGCTTTAGTGACGGACCTTGCTGAACTCTATTAGTCGCGCTGTGCATCATAATCCCACTTAGTAAGTTTTCCCTTTCCGCTTATTCTCATATTAGTGAGAGCAGTTCTAATGTGTTTGCTAGCGACGTCGTCGAGGGTGAAAGACTGACTTTCCGTGTTGCGGGCATTGGCGAGAAGCCTTATTATGACCCCAATTCGACATCGAGGGCCGAGTATCTCCGCAAGAGATTGAGTTAGATGTTATTTCTCGTAGATCTGCTTACACTGCTGAGTTGGTATTGATGTGTCTGTCCTATTTACATAGTCTCAAATCGACATGCAAGATTTATCATGTTTCCTCGTTCCATTTGCCGTAAACTTGTAGATTTCTAGCCTTTGTTTTGAGAACTCAAAATCGTAGAGGAAACGTATTTTGCGGTTTGAGAAATAAGGCTTCTCGTTTCGTCTTCAGTCGAGCGAATAAGTTACATACTTTAGGTTGTGGTACCCGAACGATGAGTACACAAATATATATACATCGATCCCAGCAACGCAGCCGCCAGTCAGGATAAATAAGATGCATCATAAAATGTACCTGCGTATGAGCATGAGGCCAGTACATTCAAGTCGCATTTATATATTCGGCGTAACTTAACTCAACTCCAAGTAAGCGCTCACACTACAGGTCCATGTTGGTGGACCCGGATAATAGGTGGCAAAAATATATACCTTGCTCACGCTATAATTAGGTCTGTCGAAGCCAGGCCGTTTAGGCTAACTACCATTTTCTATTCAGATTTCATATCCTTCATCATTATAGAAATGTACTGTCTGTCTCAACAACGTTGAATACGCCATGAAATCACCTCATACCTTACTTCCCTCTTTAAGAGTACCCAAACAATCAATCCAAGCACACTGACTTCTCTCTAACACGCACAAAAACAGCCTCTTTTATGACAATCAACAATAGCGCAGGTGTGATGGCCCGCGCGGTGGGACCCTCAAAGACCTAAAAGATAGATGGATAGCCTATTGATCCTGCTGCAGGCCCTGTAAGTGCCTCTAGCCATTTAGTAACCGTGTAGTGTTTGTTGGTGGAGCATATGATCGCCCGCTATTTCGGAGTTTGGAGCATATTTCCAGCCTTTACACTGACACATAGCTTGTCTGGGATAGGGGAGCTTTGAATGCCAAAACGCACGGCGCAAAATACTAGCCCACAGGTCAGATGGGTCCCGGTTTTCCATGGAATCAAACTAGATTATAAGTACCTATTAGAGTTGGCACAGACTATCAACTTTATTAATTAGGAGAGAGATTTCTGTTTGTTTCTATTTGCTTTTATATTTATTAATTCGTGTCTCATGGCAGTGTTACCTTGGCTGTATTAATAAGTTTAGTTTCACTAGGGGAATTTAAGCAGCTGGTATGTTATTGTGACATGCAGGAGACCATGCATTGTTTATAGATCTATATTTAGTCACGCATGACAAATAATAACAAGTAAATGTAGAGTAAATACTAAAGCTTAACAATTTACTGCAAGGATACATGTAAAGTAAAGTAAATATAACAAGATTTATAACCTAGAATGTAATACTGCTAACCTAACTCTCCTGCACCATCACACTCGTGACCCCAATACACTCGTGTATCTTATTGGCACTGGAGAACAAAAATTCCTCAGGAAAGTCCAGGAACCTAGTCAAAGTCTGTCCAAACAATGCAACAAGTCTTTCTGCATTCTTGCTGCCCAGCAATCCCGCCCTAGTGATGAACATCGCACTCAGACGCTCCTCCACAGGCCATGTAGTAAGCAAATGCTGATCCGCAGGGATGGAGTCAAATACTGGCTCGCCCATTTGGCCAACTGCGTCCCCAAAGCGCAAGAAAGGCAGATCACCGAAGTTCTCATGTAGGATGACCGAGTCGAAGTCTGTGCCCTTCCGCCATGCCGTGCCATGGGCAACAACATCGCTCCAGTCCGCAGTTTCGTACGGCAGGCCCTGCACGTGCTGTCGTTGGATCATGTTCAGGAGGTCGTGAACCGTCCCACCAGATATTTTAAGCGTGTCTAGGCGAACTCGCACGGGGGTGGTATTCAAACAGCAGCCGATTACATCAGAGCCGGAACCAGTGGGTAGGCTAATACCACGCGTACTGCAAATCTGGCCGAACAAGATGTCTAGTTTTTTTGTCTCTGTGTGTAAGACCCATGCCCAGGCAGCTTTGATGGCGGTGGCCATTGTAATTCCTGGAGGGGGCGAGGATGGTGATATTTCTGCGGAGAAGACGGAAGAATCCTGTTGGCCCTCGGACACGCGTGCAAGGCTGGTGATCTCGCTGCCAGCTACGACTTCTGACCAAAAGCCTAATGCTTCTGGCGTGCGAAGCCTCGCCGCAGTACGGGAGTAATCTGTAAATGTTGCAGTGGCAACGGGCAGTGACTCGGCATTGTATGCTGCGCTGAGTTCCTTCCCAATCTGTTGGAGGCACCCGCCATCGTATATAGCGTGAGACAGACGCAAAATGAGGATATTCTCTTCAATGCTCTTGCGAACAAGGATAAACCCAATGACTGGCTGGTCAAAGGGGTGATGAAGCTTTCGGTCTTCTGAGATGATGGCTCGCGTCCAACTAAGGGCACTCTCATCTGGTGGCACTGTATGCTCCACGTATGCCGATTTAATGGCCCGCAGCGTCACCTGCAGATGCTGATTTTGGAAAGGGATGAAGACCGATCGCATGACTGGCACGGCCTGGATGAGAGCGTCGCATGCTTTGCGAAGTTGCTCGCAGTCAACGGGGCCGTTAAACGCGAAGGGAAAGTAGTCAATCCTGCGTTCAGTTACAGTTCGGGCGGCAATGCCCATGGTCGGGTAAACGTCCTCTATGCTTTCATGAAGGAACGAAGGCACAGTTTGAAGAAGGTCGCTCCTGAGAGTTTGAAATGGGTCGTGGTCTTTGGCGATGCCATCTACACCATTCAGCTGTCGCATACATGCCGCGAGGTTTGAGAGCGTTGGATCCTCGAAAATGGCAGCCACGGTAAGAGTCATTCCTCTACTGCGAGCTTTCGTGACAAGTTGACGCGCGGTCAGTGAGTCGCCGCCGGCATCAAAAAAGCTCTCACTCAGACCAACAGATGACCGAGGAAGGTTAAGCAGGTCTTCAACTATTTCTTGGAGCAAAGCTTCGTTGCTGCTTGTTGGCGCGAGGTATGGCTTTCTCTCTTCTTGGTTATTTGATCGAATCTCGCTCAGTGTGAGGAAAGCCATTTGCTCTCGCAGGGCTTTGCGGTGAATCTTCCCGGTAGCAGTCGTAGGCAGTTTCGACAGAGGGACAATTGCACTGGGAATCATGAAAGAGGGAAGAACGCGCCGCAGCTCTGCAATCGCACGCCGTGCGCTTGCGCGTATGTCCTCAGTCAACCCGGTGGCAAATCCGACAAGAATGGCCTGACTTCCAGCTGGCCGAACGACCTCCACAATGACATGTTTGGCGCCAGGCAATTGTTGCCGCAGATGGCACTCAATCTCGCCAAGCTCTATCCTTTGTCCGCGAATTTTGGCTCCAGTCCCTTTGCGGCCAACAAGGCGGATTGTGCCTTTGCTGTCGCTGTAGCGAACTATATCACCAGTCAAAAGGTAGCGGGCTTGGTGGCCCTGAGGTCGCAGCTGCTGAAGCCACTCTGGCATATGAATGAAAGTTTTGGCGCTTTCATCTGCGTTTTTGATATATTCAGTGGCAAGTGCGATGCTTTCGATCATCAGTTCTCCCTCGCCGCCGATTGGTGTAAGTCTGGTATGATCCGCAGGGTGAACAATCCAGCAGGCACCAGTAGTGATGGAGCCTAGACCATAGCTATCAAGCGAGCCGGAAATGTCTTCAATCAGGAGACTACTTCCTGTCTCAGACTGCCCGTACAGTGAGTAAACTCTGACATGCTCGCTCCATTGTTTCACGTCGGATTGAGTCACCGGCTCCCCGGCAAGAACCAAGGTCTTCAGACTCGCCAGGTTCGAAGGATTCAGGTTTCGTGCGACAGATGGAGTCATGATCACTGAAGAAGCTTCACAGCGACTAATGGCTTCTTCGAGATTATTCTGCTGCTCCTCCTCAGAGGGTACGCAAATACATGATCCCGAAGCTAGTGCCATTAATTGCTCAATAATGCTGACAACGAAGGCATAGGATACGGATTGAAACACGCGGCATCCTGGATGCAGGCCGAATGTGACCATAAACCGACGCGCTCCTGGTCCAAACGAGGCTCTGTTCACTACAACGCCCTTGGGCTCCCCGGTGGATCCTGAGGTGTATATAGCATAGAGGGGATCCCCAGGTGTAGCAGCTGTCGTAATCAAAGGTATCGTCTCGGCGGTTTCGTCCTTCTCAATCGCCAAGACTGGTGGACCAAATTCAGACGCGTCCTCGAATAAGCTCTTTATGGTGAGAATGAGATCCACTGGAGTCTTATCACACATCACCTTCACGCGGAGAGATGGTAGCGACGGCGAGAGAAAGACAAAGGCGCCGCCCGCACGGATAACAGCCACCATGCTCACAATCGCGAACATAGACTTGCTCAAAAAGATACCAACGAAGGTTCCCGGCCTGACTCCACGACGGATGAGCTGGGAAGCTAACTGTGATGCGAAAGCGTCGAGCTCTCGGTACTTGAGATCTCCATCGAATGCAGATACAGCCGCAAGATCAGGTGTGTTCTTCAGCTGCCGCTCGATCATCTCATCAATGCGGTCATGATCATCCCATGTCTGCAGGTTCCATTTGGATACCATTTTCAATCCGTCCGGACCAATTTGCTGCAGATCCTTGACAAGTGCAGCAGGACCAAGTGAGTATATCATCTGCAAAGTGTCGGTGAACTGCATGAGGAGCATCTTCACCTTGGTCTCAGGGATAACAATAGCATCAAACTTCGCCCGGAGATCAACACGAGCACCCTTCACCACGCAATGCACGGAGAGTGCGTATCTCGTGTTGTATGAGGGTGAATCAGATTTGAATTCTGCACTCTCGTCTACATTCTCAATCACCAGGAGGTTGTGAAACTGGGAGCCGATAACTTCCTTGGGGCTTGTAGACTTGAGTTTGTGACCGTTGAGATTGTCTTTGTTCTGTGCCTGTAAGCCTTGTCGTAGTACCGCGATGCGTGCCAGCTCATCACTTATGGTGTGCTCTGGCTTTACAAACCAACTGAATGGAGTGGCTGCAGCTTCTCCTGTATCGCAATTTCCGCCATTATACAATACACCGTAGATGACCTCTGGAGAACTCGTCTTCTCCGCTAGAACAGTTGCCCATGCCAGCTGTAGGGCGTCGATTGTTTGGCTTCCCCCAGACGCGGGAAGGCAGATATGAGTAGAAACATTGTTTTCCGGGCGTGGTGAGTAGAAGTCTTGCGGCAATGATGGGAACTGAGGTAGAGAGTCATTCAATAGACTACAGCGGGGCTCGACTGTAACTGACTGTCTGCTTTCCATCGTGGATCAACAATGGGATACAAGAGAAATGAACGGCAGCGTGGTTTTGGAGAGAGCGGGAAACAACCAAAGAGTACCGCACGGTAAGCTAAATCCCTACCAAGGCTTCAATTGCACACATTGTTACACACACGATGGCTGGGGCCATGGTTATTATCTGGCTGTAAGCAACCCTTGCTCCAACGGCATGCGCTTGCACCACCAATAAACGCAATTTGCTTTATTTACAATACCACTATTGTGGTTTTCAGCCCAGTCCATTTGCAAATCGCCTGGGAAAAGACTACCGCAAGCAACCCTTGCTCCAACGGCATGTGTCTGCACCACCAATAAACGCAATTTGCTCTATTTACATTACCACTGATGTGATTAGGGCTTGTCCGCGCCCATGGTATGCACCGACCCACCATCTGCGTTCAGGCTGGATTCACCCTCGAAGTTGGCATGTGACCCCACCACAAGACCCTTGCATTCCTCTCCGCGAATAATACCTGGGTGGTAAGAGACGTGTCTGGGCCTGAGCTATATCTGCATGCCTCTGTCGTGGGATTCTCAACGTGTAAGCAGATAACTGTCAAAGTGAGAGACGGGCCAGTCCTGTTTATGCGGTCCGCTTCTCTCAAATATCACCCCCCTCAATATGCTCAGCAAGACTTCGTCATCTGTTCACCTGGCTGTTGCGCGCTCGCATTGGGAAGACCTTCGCCATACGCTCAAAAGCGGCAGGGTTGTCATTGACGGAAGTAGCTTGACGATTGGCGATGTTGTCGCGGCATCGGAGTATGTACCTTGCACCTTCCAGCTCCCCTACCACACGATCTCTTATTAAATCGTCCCAGACATGGCTGTCACCCACATCTTACACGTGATGTCGAGACACTCGAGGGTATCAAACGCAGCGTCGAAACTTTGCATGAGCTGCTCGCCGAAGGACACGAGATCTATGGTAAGTCCGAGTACCCCTAATCTGATGCGGCGAAAGCATACCTGACAATCCTCTTATTCAGGCGTAAACACCGGTTTCGGAGGTAGTGCTGACTCGCGAACGAACCACTATGCCTCGCTACAGAGGGCACTTTTGCAACTATTGCACAGCGGTATACTGACCAAATCCGACACCGGAAATGACGGCACGCCATACGGTCACCAGTCTATGCCGGTCCAGTGGGTAAGGGCGGCGATGGTGGTGCGCTCCAACTCTCTCTCTAGGGGACACTCGGCTGTTTCGATAGACTGCATCGAAGCTATTCTCCGCCTTGTACGACTTAATATTACCCCGATTGTACCACTTCGGGGAACAATCTCTGCGTCTGGGGATTTAATGCCTTTGGCATACATTGCTGGCGTTATCCAAGGAAATCCAGGTGTATATGCCCACTGTGGCAACGGCCGGGTTCTCACAGGTCAGCAGGTGTCTGAGCTGCTGGCAATTCCACAAGTCACTCTAGGTCCAAAGGAAGGTCTAGGACTTGTGAATGGCACCGCGTCTTCGGCTGCTCTGGCCAGCCTTGCGATGTACAAGTCGCACCATCTTGCAGTGATTTCTCAGGTTGCCACCGCGCTGACGGTCGAAGCGCTGCAGGGTTCGGCCGACAGCTTCCATCCATTCATCAGCAGTATCCGCCCCCACAACGGCCAGATCGAAGCTGCAAGCAATATTCATGCTGCGCTACAGGGCTCTCGGTTAGCACGGTTGGAAAGTAAATCCAAAGCGGGTCTGGTGCAAGATCGCTACTCGCTCCGCACCGCGAGCCAATGGATCGGGCCACAGCTGGAGGACCTTTTGCTCGCGGACCACCAGGTCTCTGTTGAGCTTAACAGCACAACAGATAACCCGTTGATTGATACGGAGACGCGTGATTACTATTGCGGTGGGAACTTTCAGGCTACCTCGGTGACCTCTGCGATGGAGAAGACCCGTCTTGCGCTGCAGATGTTGGGCAAGTTGTTATACACTCAGTGCTCAGAGACCATCGACCCGAGCCTCAACAATGGACTTCCCGCGAACCTCGCTGCTGATGACCCTAGTTTGTCGTTTACCATGAAGGGCGTCGACATCAGTATGGCGTCGTACATGTCCGAACTAGCATATGTCGCCAACCCGGTTAGCTCGCATGTCCAGACGGCAGAGATGCACAACCAGGCTGTCAATTCTCTGGCTTTTGTGTCGGCCCGGTATACCATGCAAGCTGTTGACCTCGTCACCATGATGAGCGCCTGTGCGCTCTACGTTGCCTGTCAGGCGCTTGACCTCCGCGTCTTGCAGCTCACATTCTTGGACCAACTCCCAGCTATCCTGACCGAGACTACTAAGAGCGCTTTCGGCGGCGCGGTCACCCCGGAGCAGACTGAGACGTTAGCCACTCAACTGGCAACCTCAATCAAAAATGCGTGGCCCGGAACATCAAGAATGGACCTCCACGGTCGTTGCACCAAAGTCGTGAAGCTTGCTAATTCCGTGCTCATGGAAAGCTTTACACCCATGGCGACAAGCCCAACCGCCGCGCACCCGCTACTGACCAACATGCCCCGCTGGGAGAAGGCGACAGTTGAATCGCTCGAGTCGACATATAACGCCACCCGTAACGAGTTTTTCAAGAATCAAACAACAGCCTCATACCTTGGCGTTGGGGCGAAAGTCATCTACCGCGCTATACGGGAGGATCTGAATGTTCCGTTTCATCGGGGCTTTGTCGAACAGCCGAGCGCTGATGGGGATCTGGAGTCGAACAGAATGAATGGAAGGGAGAAAAAGGTAACTGGTGGGTGGGTCTCAGTTATCTTTGAGGCTCTTTGTGATGGCAGACTCAGCGGTGCTGTTCTGGATGCATTGCAGGCTAAGGGAGATAATGTTGCCAATGGGTGTGTTTAGTCGGTAGTTTCTGTTGTTCTTTTGCTCCAATGAGTGAGGCAGAGGTGGGTATGGCGACGTCATGATTTACGGAATAATGGACATTGAGTACCTGACCTCGAGGTGTTAATGTAAATCTGCTCTGGAAGCTAAATTGCAGTAGCTAATTACTTTGATTGTGCAAATGAAGGAGGAGGAATAAGGAAAAGACCTTCCAGAGCAATACCAAGGTGGTCGCACCGACAAATTTGGAGCCTTGTCTTGGCCTGTGGAGTGCTGTAGATTTCTGATCTAGGTAATACACAAGATGGTCTACGTGTCCCGGACAAGCACACAGGATATGCCTTTCAAGTAGTTAACCGCCATTATGCGCTTTTCTCGGGGAGATATGGCCCATACTTTTGAATTGATAAATTCGTCATCCTACCAAGAGTATCCTTACAGTCGCTGCTGTACTTTGGGTTCTTTTTTGGTGTCACCGACACAGAGATCAGGACGGCAATTTTCTCTAGTCCTGAGACCCTCCAGATCAATATCAAGGTTGCCAGAATGCCCGTCAAGCACGCTCTTCTTACTTAAGTGAGAGCCCTCTTGGCAGCCAAGACGAGGTGGATTTAGCGAAGCGGTAAGCGCTTTGACAAAGAAGCGAGGAGCTGACCTCATGAGTCACCAAATCCTCAGAGCTTCAATCGTAAACTCTTGGGTCATGGTGGGCTCCTAGCGTCGGATTTGTAGCCTCGGTGGCTCACAGACCCCTCGAGATACCAGTTAGCAGCCAGTTGGCCGTGCTAGCTCTAGACTGCTGTTGCGCCGGTTTCTCGAGGCGAACTGATTTGTTGCGCGCTTGGTGCGCTCAGACATCATTCGTCAATTTTACTGATGATAAGATCTTCGCACATTGTGACCTTCTTGTCCCGCATTGCCTTGATGGCAACCCCGAAGATTACTCTTGAGACTGTTTGGATATCATGGGCATTGGCCCCAGTTCGCGGTCTGAGTAAGTGCAGCAAACCGACTCCCCAATTTCCTCATAGACTCGAAGGTCTCGATGAATGACTCCCAGCCGACAAGTTTCGGCTAACGACTTCGAAAAGTTGCATCTTCGGTTGCCGTCTGAGCTTGCCCTTATTCTCACCACCCCTAGCCATGAGTAGCATGTGATGGATCCTCTCATTTCAATAGGAATCCTACTCTGATAACGGCCCACCCGGCACCGCGATTCTGACGGAGGAAGAGCTCGGGGAGGTTTGTTATCAACTCATAAGGGTTGCTGGTTGCGGACACACATGTCTCTAGCTTGCTCAGCGCATTGGGGAAGATCTGGACATATTACGGTCGTTGGGTGAGGATCAAATGAGAGATGTTTTCAATAGGATCTACGAGGCGAGATATTTGCACGATTATCAGATACGGCTAGATATCGATTTTGGTAACTAACACGCAAGCAGCGTTGCCAGTTCTTGCATTCGACTCCACGGTCATATTGGCGTTAATGGAAGCTAACCATTCAAGGCTACTTAGTGAACATCGATCTCAACGCTCCTATCACCGGTTCTGCCATATCTGCCAACGCTGCCAACAAGCACCTAACCCTGGTAATGGACGACTTCCTTCTGTTCGACGGACACGCGACGGAGTCAGGATATCGAGATACATTAGAGACACCAAACAATGCTATACATCCTAAGGTCGCTGACGTGGAGAGCGTTATTAGTTTCGAGATATCCTCAGCCCAGAGCTCTACTACGGTATAACTATTTTCTTTTCTATCGTAGGCATTCTGAGTCACGAGCCTAACATCCATCAGCGGTTCACATCCCAGATTGCTTTTACAATGGCTGGATTCCAAGTGGGTGGCCCAACGCTTTCCTCTCGTCGGGGAGGTGGAATTCTAATGGATGAATTTATTCCGGACTGCGATGTGGGTCACTCTATTGAAGCTAATTGGTTGATTAGCGGTTCTCCCTCGGGATCCCCAGCGAAAGGACGCAGCAAGACAAAGAGTTGCCAAAAGCCTCCTTTAGTAGTTGAAACCATGAGTTCACGTTGCCAGCGGCGCCGGAGGACGCAAAGCACGGTCAGGGTGATCTTCTGAGTAGTTGGTCAAGCAGTTTTCAATTATTTATTGCGAGAGAGCCTACATGCACTGGCACTTGGCGAAAACCAATTGCGGTCTCGACATGATCCAAGTCGACTAGCGGTATTTTCCTGGAAGCCTTGGTAGGGTGGCTACGGGTAGTTTGGACCTTTGGATCACTATAGATGAGCATACTTCCCTATATTCTCTATATATACGGTAAGAGTATATACAGTGGTCAATATCTACAGCTCAAAATATCTGACGCTGATAAGTTTTCACAAATATGACTCGGTTCATGAGGTAACATGGGAGCATTTTAGGAACTCTCATAGGCTCAAGCTAAAGAACTGATAAATTTTGGTAGTACAGGATTGTCGATCTTCCGTAGCGTACGTAATATTTGGTACACCCATTGAAATATGAAGGTCTGATTCATTGAATCTAGCAGCGAAGCTGCACTAAATACAAGAGAAATAGGGGTAATCTAACTAAAATAGGAAGTAGGAATGGTACGAGGAATGACCGAACAGACGCTGACTAATACCTAAACCAGCGTTCCTAGTTGTATCCTAAGTTCGACAAGGATTTACTGGAACGGAGTATCGTATTGCCGGCTGTTGCTTGCTCTGTCAGGTGACCATGGCTCTCTGTCAGAACATGGGAACTTCCCGGGCATACAGCGGACCGGGGTTTCAAAAGTAGGTGAATGGGGTTTTAACATAGAATAGAGAAATACCTTAATATTAAGTTTACATTTTTATATTTAAAACCCTACTTAGCTTTTAATTTTTTTTATTTTTTAAATCTTAATTACCTATTTTATATATAACCATGGCTAATACTAAGTTTAAAAATAAGGTTATTTACTTTCTAAATAAAATCCTTTATCTTAAAGTAAATTCTACCTTTAAATATGCCTTGTATATACTTACCCCCTTTATAAAAACTAAATAATATAATTTAAGAGGCTACTAAAAAGATAAACACTCTATTAAATATAGATTTATCTAATATTTTAAATACTAAATCTAGTATAAGTAAAATAAATACTATAAATAAAATATCTATTTTTAAAATTTTATTACTTATAAAACTTATATTATTATATATTTAATAATAGGGCCTTATTATTTTAGCTAATAACTATAGTTAAATTATAATTAATAAAATTTAAGAGAAAATAAGAATATTATTAAGGTAAATAATATAGAAATAATTAAGGATATTATATAATATAGTATAGATATAGCTCTAAAACATAGCTAGTATATTAGTAAGTCTAAAAGGCATAACTATATATTTAAAATATCTATATTAAGTCTAGAACATAGTCTTCTATTAATCTTCCTTGTGGACGTGAATATAGTAATAGGCATCTTATAGATCTAGCTTAGTAAAATAGTAGGATCCTAATAATTAATTAAGAATCTCTAAAATTAGAGGGAGAGGGTACTAATTCTTTACTATAACCCTATTTAATCCTTAATAGTTAATATATAGTTATAGACTTCTATCTTTCTTTAGTATAAAAAGGATAAGAGCTCTAGTAGGACTAGTTAAGGGTTATATATAGCTACAGGTAATATTCTTATTAATATATTTTTATAAAGTAGCAAGTTTACTTTAGGAAAATAGGTAAATAGGACCCTATAATACTAATATACTATTAACTAATATAATAGTATAATTACTAGCTTATAAGGGTGGAATAGCTTTAGTATTATTACTAGAGAAAATATTCTTAAGTATAAGGAGTTTAGGGGGTATTCCTTTATAGTTCTTAGTTAGTTCTTCTTTAAGTTTATTAGGTAGCTAGATTTTCTTAGGCATCTTTATAATTATAAAAATATAAGCTTTATTTTAATAGGCTTTTATAAACTTATATTTTAAAAGGATTTCTAGCCTTAGGGTCTTAAACCACTACTAGTATCTATTAGGTAAAAGATAGATATTATAGGCATATAGGATAGTTATTAAAAGTAGGATAGGGCTTCCCTTAAGGGAAGGATCTTATTAGATAGCTATATAAGGGTATTTAAAGTACCTAGTTATGCCTTAAGAATTTATAAGAGTAATAGGTGCTTTTATAAATATAACCTTGTTATAACTCTACTATTCTACAAGTAGAAGGGTGACGTCCTCCTAGCATGTAGTGCCTGAGGCCCGCCTCGACTTCCAACCGGCGAAACTGTAACAATATTTCTGTAGGAATTCAAGCGTGAGGTGCAAGCTGTGGCCGTTAAATATTAGATATCACTTCTTGCCTTACTTTATACAATCTATTATAGCTTTATTAAAGGCCTCTAGCCAGGCAAGCGCCAGTTCATCTAACATCCAACCATTTGGTAAGATCACTATTGTTGTATCACTAGGTAGGGCCTTGCTACCATTATACTAGACCTCCATATGGTTGGCGCCGCTTGCTTTAAATATAAAGAACAGCGCCATTAGCCAACCATCCACGCTAATACATTTAACTGTAGTAATATTTTCACCTTTCTTGCTCTCTACAAGGTCTGGGTAGGACTTTAATCTAAAGACTTTGCGCGCACGGCCCTAACCAGGTTGAAATCTGCATTCATCAAAGTTGTATACAAGCCGCGGAGGGACCCCGTCAAGAAAGCGTTCTAGTTGGTCGTACCAGTGTTAAAGAAGTCCTGCATCCTCTGCCTATATCCGTCGTAATTCCTTAGTCTTCTGGGTCACTGGCGCGAGGCCTAGATGTGCTGGTACACGCTTTTCAAACTGATAGGCCCACATCTTACTGACTTGCTTCCCTGGCTGGCCCGCGCGGGCAACTGCCTAATTTGCCCATGACTGTATTAAAGAAGTAGTTAGTAGGAGGGATTAATTCTATATTTATATAATCTAATTGGTTAAAGCCTTCTCCTAATATGGTTGTAGTGTGTTCCTCTTTAATAGAGTTGGTGTAGCTAGTGTTTTCGCTTTTATTAGGTGGCTTTGTAGGGTGGTTGGAGACACATTGATTTTACGCGCAATCTTCGCGATATTCGGCTTTTTTTTAGATATAGCCGTGGCGAAGGCCTTGCTTATTTGGGATTCATTAAATTTAGAGGATTTGGGCATGTTGTGTGGCTTCAAGTAGTAATAATATTTAGAATACTAAAAACTACGAAGAATGCGTGACTACGAAGAAAGTGTGGCGCACCCAATCGCCGAAGGCGGTTTGGTGCAGCAGAAAGGCACGGATACAAGTGCGTGTAAAGCTAGGTTGCAAAAATGGCGCAAATGTTCTTACTCCTTTGTTTCATAAACCCTAATCAAAATAACGCTAAGCTACTTTCGGCATACTATCCCAAAATCTTTATTACCAATTTCTGTACTGTATTGAAACGTAATTATGCTAATACTGAATCTCTGCGTCTTACATAACTTGTGTCCACTCTTCGAAGGGCACGTTTCCTGGCACGTGGGCATCTCGTCCCCAATCCACCAACAAAGCTCTTCCCGGAGGATAACGTCTATATTTGGTAGAGCACAAATGCCTCCTCATCTCGCTGCCTCTAAACTGGAGCTCATCCATGATATGATCTTGAGTAAAGAAATCACCCCTTCTCAGATTGCTAAAGCTGCTGGCTGCCATCCGAGCACTGTCACTAGACATATCAACAACATGACTAAGGAAAAGAGATAACATTTAACGCGGAAATATGGCCATAGCGCCACAAAGTTTAGAGACTCATACTCAAAAAACAACCTTGGGAACCCCAGGAACTGTCCAGCACACCTTATCTAAAAATCCCTCTTGCGTGAAAACCTCCAGCAACTCTTCTCCGCTCTCCTTGAAGTGATCCCACGATTCGAAATGAATTGGGACCATGACATCGGCGCCAATATCACGGGCAAGTCGAACAGCTTGTTTACCATCCATTGTAATTTGAATAGGGCCAGTCGGGAATTCAAAGGTGGCATTGCCCAAATTAAAAATGCCTGCCGTAATGTGCCATCTCTTTCCAATCTCTTGCAGTTCATCAATATAGACGGTATCTCCGGAGAAGTAGATTGCATTAGGCTTGCCAGATGGACTGACACCGAAGGAATCGGTCTCTATGATGAAGCCCGTAACTTCTCCAACTGGGAAGTGCTTGCAAGGGGTACCAGTGATTCGATACGTTTTCCCTCCGATACAAGAAGTCACAGTTTCCCAGGGGCGAAGGCCGATAACTCCTGGGCGTGGGCGCAAATTGGAGGCACCGTCCACGGTGGTAAACACCTTTCGACCATCCAGCAACTTACGGCCCTCTGGGTCCAGATTGTCAAGGTGATCCTCATGGCTAAGAAGCACAGCATCGATAGGCGGCAGCTCATTGAGCTGAAGCGCTGGTCCTTGCCTGTTGACAAGGTGCGGTGGTGGCGGGATGGTGTCGAAACCGTACGCTTTCAGGTCCATTTGCTCCCAGACCGCGGTGGAATCATATTCTGTCCCTTCGATGGCCCCGAAGAAGGGATCTGTCAGGAAGTTGACTCCGTCGATATTGAGAATTGCAGTTGCAGTGGTGATGTGTGTGATTGTAAGAGTTGGTTTTAATGTTGCTGCCATGGCGCCGGTAAGAGTGAAAATCGAGGATGTAAACTTTTGATATTGTCAATGCGATTCAATGACATGAAATATGAAGAGCCTTTGTTCAAGGGAAACCGGACTTTATATACTTTAATTCTCTGGAAAGATTAGAAATTCTGTTTCATCCTACTGATGATGTAAGTTCGGCTCATCCCACCTGAGGAGATAAGAGTTTCATTCTCGCCACGCAAACGGAGAGAAATTTATAATATCTCTGCGCGATGTCCACGGGTTTATTCAGCAATTCAGCCCAGTAATTCAGCCCAGTGGCGGTGAATCACGTTAAGTGATTTTCTCTACTTTCTAAAGTACGCAATTATCACTTCACAATGGGGCATGCGCTCTGGTTCGCTTTCACCAAATTGATGCCTTACTGCCTGAATTGAAGTTTGAATTTGGACCGTTTTTGGAGTTCTATCCAGGCGGAATGACCATGCCCTATGACCTCATAGAAATGAGGCTTTTAATCCATTTTAATGAGTGTAGTATACCGCTTTCAAACTTGAGATACACAAATTTGTATAGAATCAAAATCTTCAATTCTATATGGCGAGTGATATTTACTAGTAAGCTACTCCCAGAACTGGTGATATATGCATTTGTGTAGGGTTCGAAGATTTATTTTAATCGTCCAAAAGACGAAGTACTTTGTTCATTAGTCAAATTTAAGGTCTCGGTAACGATACTCGGAGTATTCCTATTTTCTGCCAGGTAAATTCAGGATTAAGGCCTCAGTATCGTGGAAACGATCCTGCGCGCTTCTATTTCCAGGGCTGCACCCCAAATGGCTTGACGGGTAATCTTGCCGTTTACTGGTTAATATGGCGGGGATAATTCACGACCACTAGATGGAATGATGATAAACATTCCATAAAGTGTGTACTTTACGCATTAGTTTATAATGATTGCTGAGCATCTGGCCTTCATAATAACACAACTGCTATCTACAGCGCTCGGAAGCTTACTCCGTCTAAATGATCTCGCCGCAACTACGTTAAGAAAAGGGTAACCTCTTTAGACTTTATACCCAGCTGTACCTTGGTCTTTAGTCAAGACAACAGGATTGCAGGGTTGCCAGAGTCCACCGGTTTGGAGATAGATCAAGTTGCAGCGTTGTTAGACAATGTTTTATCGCAGCAGTCAACGTGCACTTTGAGCAAATATGAAGCACATATAACATTTTGCTACTAAGTTTATTAGGCTACCTGTAGCTTTTCTACCTCCTTGATAAAGCGACTCGCCTTTCGAATTCTGTGTCCGTAGAAGTAGAAGACAACAGGTATCAAGATGCATACTGCCTCAACAATTCCCAGGACTGTGCTTGCCCAATTCAAGCCCAGAGCCTTATACATTGATGGTCCCGCAAGCGGGAGGAATGCTCCCATGACACTGCGAGTGAGCATATTTCCTGCAAGCGCAGATGCAGCGTAAATATCATAAGATCGGGCAATGTAATTTGAGGCGTAAATGAAGACGCATGCATTACCAGTTCCAAAGGGAACACCGGCTAGGATTGGGAGGGTCCAGTGGACGTTTGAAGTACAAGTCCAGGAAAACCACACCTGGCCAATGGCCAAAAGAGTAGCACCAAAAAAGACGACGCTGACCATGGCCTCTGGTTGTACCATGCCGGTTTCTGGATCCTTGCGATGAAGATTAATCACTTTCCGAAACAACGGCTCGCAAGCAATAGCGATCAAGACACCGACGCCTATACCGACGAACGAAAGACCACCAATGCCTGGCGACCACCCACGTTCTTGTTGGAAAGCAATTGGATACGCGACGAAGCATAGGTAAAGAATACCATAAACAATCGCAACATAGCCATCCCAAAATATACTATAAAAAAGTTAACCTTGGCTTTGTAGTATGGGAGAGAGCTCATTTACCATATTGGCTCTGTTATGAGCATCACGAAAGGTCTCTTGAGATTGATTTTCAGTGAAGACGTGAAGCTGACACCACCGTCATAGCGTGTCCACCATTTTGTGTCCTGTGTCTCCTTTCTTTTTATCGCGGCGCGCTTTTTCAAGATCACCGGGGCGTATGTTTCCTTGACAGAGGCTATCAGGACCAGGACCAGGCCCCCGATGATGAGAACAATCCAATTTGTCCACCTCCAGCCAAGATGTTGGAACACAAATCCTCCTATGATTGGGCCATATACAGGGCCGTTGGTAGGGCCAATAGACCAGAAGCCAAATGCTAAAGCACGGTGCTTATCCGAGACGATATCATTGACAGATGCGGGCGAGTTCGACATCAATGCACTCCCAAAGAATCCTCCAAAAAATCTGCTCACGAGGATTGAAGAGATGTTTTGAGCTAAAGCACTCGGTAACAATAGAAGCAAAAATATTATCATCGAGACAATATAAACTGGCCGCCTTCCCACAAGCTCGCTAAGGGGAGCAAAAATGATGCTGCCTATTCCCATTCCAAGAAGGTAAGTAGTGACACCAAGGAGAGCCACGATCTTCGAAACGTGAAAATCTTCTTGTAATCCTGGAATCCCAGATGTGTACAGTGTGCTGGAGAGACTGACAACTGTAGCACCAAGACTCATAGCAGCGACAGTGAGGCTTTTGTACCAAATCGGCCACAGGCGGGGATTTTCGGGATCGTCAGAATCCCAGTAGACTTCGAATTCCGGAGGAGCATGTATGCTGGCCAATTTGGAGATTTCTGGCTCGAGATGGGAGGCAAAATAGGGTTCGGTGCCGACATCGAGGCTGTCAGTTTGTTCAGAGTCATTGCGCAATGTTCCAGGATAATAGCGGCTGGGCATTGTGGTGCACTTCAATTGATGTCCACTGACCGTCAAAAAACTTTTCAAGGTAATGAAGGTAGTAAAAGGAGTAACTCCATTTCGAAGGTTTGTCATTCCTAGATATACCCTTGGATAGTCGGCCTATCCCACTTGCCGGTTTAGCCATGATAAAATTTTTAGTTGGCGCCACCGTGAGTTAATCATCAAGTGGGATGCCGATGGAACTCCATTGGTGACTTTTCTCAAAACCCCCACTAGAGCTCCGGTCACTACCTTCTCATTCTCCTTTTTCGCGTCCCTCACTCCTGCCATTTCACGAAGTGTAAAATCCAAAAGGTTTGCAAATTTTATGCACAATGCCGCCTCCTGCTGATATTGCCCCCTTACGGTTCCAATGTGATTATCCAGATTGCAACGCCAAATATCGGCGTAAAGAGCACCTGAATCGGCATCGTAATCATCATGATAAGGAAATCAATCTCGCCTGTCCATATTGTGAGAGCGTCCTGACCAGGAAGTAAGTAGTCTCTTCAATCCCGTGCGAAGACTTTTAACTGAGAGAGTAATCAGCGACCTTTTGCGACGCCATATCCGGGCTTACCATCCGGGAAGAGTACCGCCGCCCTCTCGAAGATTTAGGGCATGTAGTGCATGTCATGCAAGAAAGGTCCGTTGTGAAGGTGTATCACCATGCAAGGCCTGTCAACATCGCGGCGTCTTCTGTGTTCCTAGTGGGGGTGAAACCGTAGGCGAACAACGGTTTTCGATCGATAGCCTCTTCCCTTTGCCGCCTGTTTCCACGATCAATGATTCCGTTTCTAGCGCTCCCCGGTGGATTGCTCATGAATATATCGATATTTACTTTAATACTTTCCATCTAAGATGGCCGTTTCTCCATCAAAGTACATTTGACTTCGCCAAGGAACCCTGTGTACTTGTCCAATCCGTGGTCGCAATCGGACTTTGGGTGAAAGGGACTCAAGAGGCACGGGACGCATCAATACGTCTACATAATAAACTATGTTCCGCATTCTACACTCAAATGGTGAGAAGAAGAAGAAGCATTTTAACATTAACTGAATATATGATTGTATGCTGATATCATCCTTTCGCTCAAGGACCAATGGTATATCTCCAACTCGTGTCCACGCCAATACACGAGTGCCTCGTGGCCTATAGCATCCTTTCAAAGTGTACTCTTGAATATCATCCTATCTATTTTCATTGCAAGAGAGAATGCTAGTACGAATTTGAGCATGCGATACCGATTACCAGACGACATTTACGACCTCTTGGCTGCGCTTGTTCAAAGCTGTCGACGCTGGGGTATTTTTTACTACCCTAACATGCTTCGGCAACATGATGCCGATGCACCACTGGCGCTTGTATATGTGAGCGTAGAGGAGATCAAGAGATTTGGACTAGCCCTTTATAAGGTGTGCCGATTGTCCACTCCCACTTCCTTTGACTTCAGCGGAGAATGTTACAATGGTGGCAAAACCGATCTTTTGACCCTGGCCGACTTGTCCTTTTGTATGCCAGACGGCGATATACTGTGGGATGCTCCATTAGGCGCAGTGTCAGAGGTATTAAACAAGTCCGATGCACATACAGTCAGGCTGGATAATGGAGATGCGAAAACCTGGATATCTCAAGCATCTGCTCTTCTGCGTGACGCACGAGTTGGCTTTGATTGGATATAGCAGAAACTACTTTGAGTGTCAAGTTAAATAATTACACATATGATATCATTGTTTATAATCATGATCACATCGAAGACTTGCTTGACTAGATTATGAGTCTGAGAAGCTTGCAAAAACTGTGTGTGCCTTTGGGATCCCTCCAGGCTAACGACCCAAGTCATAGCTCTTACCCCTGCTGCCTTCCATGGCCCACTTACGGCTTGTTCCGATGAAATTTTCATCAGGGTTTGACATTGTCTGATTTCATAGGTAAAATAAATGCCCTCGTTTAGAGTGATTGTCACAGCGGCTGCCTGAGGCATACGATAGAGGAAGAAAGGCCGCCTGCTCGACTTCCATCCAAATTAGGCCTAACCCCTTTGGGCCAGATCCTGAGCAACGCCCCCGCCATGTTGTTGTATATATGACCTACAGGAATCGCTGGTCTCCCTGATCTCCAGCGATTTGTTTCTGAATGAATTAGCATACAGCCTCTCCTTCCTCTTTCGTACATCGTTCGTAGCCTGACATCTCGTTGTTTGCTAGGACAGGTGCCAAGTGGCGTACATTTCCACGGCTGCCTCAAGAAGTCCAGGAACATTGTCCAAATTATTCTCAATCAAGATAAAGCTCCTTTAGGCACCGAGCAAGAGCCCGAAACCTGGGGTAGCTTTGATAGAAGGATATTTATATTTATTTGTGGAAGGTTCAAGCCAGGCGTGGGGGGCGCTGGTAGATTTATTGTGCTGAAAACGTCGCCGCTCTTCTGCATACAGCTGTTTACGTAATTAGGGATATTATCATGGATCTCCCATGATACCGACTTGTTCGACCTATTTGATAAGATTTCTTAAATAATGCGTCCTAAACTGGTCGTACTATTTTATCCTGCTAGCAATATTAACCCTCGTCTTGGTCTGGCGGCACGGACCACATTTTTGATATACCGAGTACGTCTCGCCAGACAGAGGGTTGGCTGGAGCAGCCTTTAGTATAAATCTAATTATCCAACCCACGAAGTATTCTTTTAGTTATATGGAGGATGTCCTGTTTTATTAATCCTTTTTGCTAGCGGGTTGATATCCTGTAAATAACTGATAGAGATAGTTACCGTAAGTATTGCGTAGGCTAATGGAGGATGTTGCTATACGACTATCTACCTATTTATGGCGTTTAGCTGATATCAGCTTTTTTCAAAACGTTTTGTTAGATCACGCTGCGATCGATGATGTATAGAAATGATAATCATAGCATTATTGAATCTAAAATGTCGGTCATGGTTCTCTCAGCTAGTAGCCGCTCGCCTTTCGGCACCCATTGTCATGCGGAGGTTAGGAGTTTGCATGGAAGTTTCCAGCGGCTTTATTGGTACGGGGCGATGCAGATCCCCCAGACAGCATAATTTTATGCGTTGTATCCATGTAGCTGGTATACTACGCGGATTATAACTAATCCGCGGCTTATACCGTATTTAGGCCTAGCCCTAGGGCTTAGAGATTAAAAGGAGAGTATGGAAGCTTGCGCCGTTTTTGCAACCTAGTGTAACTATTAAGAACCATATTTCCTTTTTCTTGTTCGCTCCAGTATCCACCCATTGTGGTCTTGCTTTGATGAGAAAGCTGGCTCTAGCATATCTAATAATTCGCCTAGTGATAGCTTTGCTAATTTTAAGCCTCTTATTAGGTTAACATTGTTAAAATAAATGCAATTTAGAGTAGGTGAATGTTGGTTTATAAATTGCGCAAGCGCGCCTAAGTAAATGGATAGATAGTGCATATTAAGCTTATAGAGCTTTGGCAAGATAACGCCTTCTAAAAGTAGATTTATTATTGTTTTGTTACTTTGTAGAATTAGTACCTTAACACTACTTAGAAGATTTTAGATAATAGAGGTGGAAGGGTAGTTATATAACTCTAAACTATATAGACTTAGTAATTGTGGACAGCACTCCTTTTTATAGATTACTTTTAAGAGGGTGGCTAAGTGTTAAGTTTTTAATATTCCTTTGCTATTAGTAGGTAAATCCTAAAATTTCTCTAGCTACTAGCTAAAGGTGTTTATAGATATTTTTAAAGTAACATATAATAGGCGTGGAAAGTTTCTTATAGCTGTGTAGAGAGCCATCTTATTGGTATTACTCCTTTATATAGCTTACTGTTCTAAGCAAATGTCATGTAAGTTATAATAAATAGCTATATAGCTTGGGGCAACCTTGCTATAGGCTATATTATTAATATATTTAATAATAGGGTAGATGTTAGTTTTAAAATAACCTAAATCTAGAACACCTTTTATATATTAGCTTAATTCCTAGATTAAGAATGCTTGACGCACTAGTATTTAATAAAGGGGTAACTTTATAAGTAAAGGAAGTGTAAGACCCTTACCATAGATATATAGAGGATAGCTAGAACTTCGCGGACTGAGTCAGCCAGGAGCTAACTCAGCACATGGAAGGATATCCTCCCATCGCGAAGGCAGAGACTTTGCAACTCAGTGTTAATCTATAATACCAACCTGACTATTGATTCACGCATGGATTTTATTATTAATATTATTTATTAAGTGCCTTTATACCCTTTTATACTTATTACAACCCCTTTAGGCCTTAGGTCCTTATAATTTTAACGCTTAAACTTTATGATTTGTTTGTTAGGTGTCACAGCGGGAGCCTCAGGCATCTCCGCGAGGGAACCGAGGCAGAACCGCTCGGTTCCCGAACCTGGCTGAGGCCTCAGGCACCAAGCGGCGCATTGTTCCTCCGATCGGGAACCGCATTAGACCCGATTGGGACCCGAGTAAGACCCGAATTGGGACCCGAGTCAGACCCCTTGGCGCTGCTATAGAAATAAGGCCTCTAGAATCGCTGAGCTTGCCAATCCTCAGCGATTCATTTCTGAATCCAATAGAATACAGCTTCTCTTTCCTATTTCATACAATCATAGAAGCCTGACATCTTGTCGCTTGCTAGGACCTAGCTACGAGTGACGACCGACTGCTATCCGACGTTGATCTGATCTCGCCGCTTACAGTTCGAATCGCTTCCCAACCTAGCAACCGCCAGGATGGTCAGCACCCGTTCCAGTTCCCAAGCCATCCCGACCGGCGGTCCCGCCGGCGGCCCCCCGCCGGAGGACCCTCGGTCCCAGACGGTCATTCCGGACTCCCAGCCAGCGCAAGCGGGGGAGAACCCCCCTTCGCCGGAGCCCGTAGAAATCCTCCCAGGACCGTCTGCTGTTGCGCTGGGCAAGCAGCCCGCCCGCGGCACCCCTCCAGGATCCCCTGCGCCGGAGCGACAGGCTGGAGCAGCAGGAGCCCCCGGAGGAGGATCTAATCCCGATGACAGCGGCTCTAATCAAACTCCAACGCCCGGGAGAAGGATCTCACTGCCATTCCACAACCAACAGGGGACCATGTTGCCCCCATCAGGAGACGCCTTGATGAGCCAGATTTTCCAGCAGCTTACCAATAACCTTCAGATGCTCAGCGAGCGCGTCAACCAGCCCGACCGCGGGCCGAAACTAGAAGAGATTCCCATCTATTATAGCAAAAACCTTGGCGAATGGCGTACGTGGACCGCCGACGCCGAGGATCGGCACGCTTATTACTCGCGGAAGTACGACATGGAAGAGTCTCGGGTGCTTCACGGCGTCAGCCGGTGCGATCACAAAATCAAGCTCGCTTGGCGTACCCGCATGGACTACCGCAATCCTGCCGACCCAGAGCCGACCTGGGAAGAGCTTAAACGATACCTCAAGACCTGGGCTGATCCCGAAGCGGACCAAATGCAACAGGCCGCTTTCCGCATGTTGAACGAGCGGCAGGGAAGCCAACAGGTGCGCGACTGGGGCGCGCGGTGTCTCAAAATTTGGGAATTTCTCAAGAAACCTGCATTCCATATCCAGCTCTTCATTGAAACACTCCATGACGACCTGCAGAAGGAACTCACGAGAACGTCTGACAAGTTCTCTTCAATTACTAATGTAATCGAAGTAGCTACGCGCTACCAATCCATCCTTGATCGCGAAAAAATCCGCTCCAGGCGCCAGCCGCCGCGCGTGGAGACCGCTGTGGTTCCAACCAGCTCCCAACACAACGCTAGGTCAAACAAACGCAAGCGAGAGGGCGACGACGAACCTGAGGCTACTCATCATCCTGGGCAAAAGGAATCGCCAAACCCGAGCACAACTAAGACCCGAAAGGGAAATAAAGATTTCCACAAACATCGCGATCAGCTAAGAGACAAGCAGAGGAAGGAGAAACGTTGCTTTAATTGCAATAAGGTCGGTCACTTTGCTAGTAAGTGCCCAAAGGCGAAAAACTCGTCGCAGCCTCGCGGCTCCCAGTCGGGGACATCAAGCCCTCCTCAACCCCGAAGTGACCCCCCCACGAAAGCTACATCCCGGGAGGAATAGGGGTTATTCGCCTCGGAGCTCATGATCCTGCGCGAATCAGAGGATCCTGGCGCCTTCCCAGTTCTTGGAACTGTTAATTTGCTTATAAACAGGGTGAAACACCCTGTTAAGGCGCTGCTTGACACCGGGGCGGATGATAATTTCATTTCCTTTCGACACCTTTCGCAACAACAGATTTCTATGACGGACAACCAGATGCAGCCCCCGGTACGCGTTCGATACGCTGACGGGTCCCCAGCGGCTTGCTATGGTAGCCTTGAGGCGACGTCTGAGATCTCTGATTGGGAAAATGAGACCCAATCCTTTGATATAAAATATCATGTCATCGACCTTTCCAACAACGACTATCAGGCCATTTTAGGACGACGATGGCTAGGCCGAGTGGACCCCGACATGGTCATCTCAGCCGGCACCTGGCGATATCAACAGGGGATTCCAAAGATCACTGTCAAAAAACCCAAGCATTTCGCCAAGCACATGCGCAACGCGCTCACGATGATGGTGATGCACCGACCGGAGTCCGAGATTGGCACGCCGGAGCTCCCAATCCGATATCAGCACTGGGAGCGAGTATTCTCTAAAGGCGAGGCGGCCACCTTGCCAGATGATAAGACGTCCCACGAGATCCCGCTGGAGTCCGGCAAGAGCCCGCCGTACGGCCCGCTCTACAGCCTATCACAACACGAGTTGAAGGTCTTGCGCGAGTATCTTGACAAAATGCTTGCTCGCGGCTGGATACGTCAATCAACCAGTCCCACCAGAGCCCCCGTGCTCTTCGTTCGGAAGCCTGACGGATCTCTACGGCTCTGCATGGATTACAGGGGCTTAAACGCGATTACGCCCAAAAATTGATATCCTTTGCCACATATCAACGAGATGATGGACCGCTTGGTCAACGCGAAATTCTTTACCAAGCTAGACCTACGAGATGCATATCATCGCATCCGGATCCAAAGGGGAGACGAGTAGAAGACAGCGTTCCGCACGCAATACGGCCATTATAAATATATGGTCATGCTGTTTGGCCTTTACAACGCTCCTGCAACTTTTCAGGCCTATATTAATAAAACAATAAAGGGAATCCTTAACAAATGCTGCGTCGTGTACCTCGACAACATCCTTATTTACTCTCAAACCAAGGAGGAACACGAGCGGCACGTTAACAAGGTCCTGTCGCGCCTCTCTCGGGCGAATCTCTACGCAAAGTTATCTAAGTGCAGTTTTCATCAAACTGAGGTGCACTTTCTGGGCTTCATTGTAGGACGTGACGGAATCCATATCAACCCAGAACGCATTCAGACAATCAGCAATTGGCCGTCGCTGACATCCTTCCATGATATCCAGGTATTCCTGGGATTTACAGGCTATTTTCAGCAATTTGTCCACCAATATGCCCGCATCACGCGCCCGCTCACCGACATGCTCAAGGGCATGGAGAATGGACAAAAGAAGGGTACATTCATCCTTTCAGGCGACGCGCGGAGCTCTTTCAAAGAGCTAAAGAAAGCTTTTGCTAGCCCTCCTACGTTGAGGCACTTCAACCCCACAAAGCCAGTAAAGGTCGTCACCAATGCCTCCAGATTTGCAATCGCTGGGATACTATTGCAACCCGTTGACGGGATCACAGACCCCCAAAAGCAATCCAATTGGCAGCCAGTGGCCTTCTTCTCCCAGAAGCTAACAGAGGCGGAGGGCCGATACAGGACTCCAGATCAGGAGCTACTCGCCATCGTGGAGTCGTTTAAGGTCTGGCGTCACTACCTCGAGGGCGCCCCAACAACAATCCGCGTGCAGAGCGACCACGAGAACCTTAAATACTTCTATTCAAAGAAGACAACAAAGCTCAACACAAGGCAAGCCCGCTGGGCGGAGCTATTGGCCGCGTATGACTTCGAAATTGAATACCATCCTGGACGTCTCAATCCAGCGGATGCGCCATCACGCCGACGGGATTACAAAGCGGCCCGAGCGGAGCAAGATGTTGGGCTACTACCCACGCTCCAGAGAAAGCTCATGGGCGCACAGGGCAGTCGGGGCGACGCCGGTGAGCCGGCGGCGGCCCTGATAACCCGGGCAAGAGATCCGGAGCTCTTGGCCCTAAGATCGGTGGTCCGAGAGGCAGCCACTGCGGAGACCGCAACGGAACCGACATCGCAACCCCTTCAAGATGCGATCCTTCGCGAGCAGCAAAGGGACGCTTTTGTTGCTCGGCATCGCGACGGCGGTAAGGGAAAGAAGGAGGGTGACAAGACTGTCAATATCGAGACCGTTGGCGGAGACCGTACGGTAGACTGGCGGATGCACAGCGGGCTGTTGTATCATGGAGACGCCGTCTACGTGCCTCCCTGCATGGCGTTAAGGCAAGAAATCCTCCGCGTGCATCACAACGACCCGTCAGCGGGTCATTTCAGTCGTGACAAGACTTTTAACTTGCTTGAACGGAAGTTCTACTGGCCCCGACTGAGGACCAACGTGGAAGAATACGTTGAGAGTTACCCCATCTATCAAAAGATAAAGGTGCCCCGTCGGCTGCCTCAGGGGAAGCTGGCGCCGCTCCCAGTTCCAGGTGGTGCTTGGCAGGACCTGACGATGGATTTTATCACAGGACTGCCGCCATCAGCCCGAAACGGGACCGTGTATGATGCAATATTGGTCATTGTGGACCAATATACCAAAGCAGCCAGATATCTCCCCACCACTTCTAAAGTGAATGCTAAAGGCCTTACTGATTTATTTCTTCAAGAGATTGTTTTCAAAACAGGCGCCCCACGAAGCATCGTCACTGACCAAGGTTCGCTATTTACCAGCGCATATTGGTCACAGTTCTGCCAGGGGCTTCGCGTCAAAGGCCGACTGAGCACCGCGTTCCACCCGCAGACGGACGGACAGACCGAACGCCAGAACCAAACGCTGGAAACGTACTTACGGACTTTTACGAACTTCCAGCAGAGCAACTGGGCCAACTGGCTGGTGACGGCCAAATTCGCTTACAACAACACGAAAAACGCCTCTACGGGCTATTCGCCGCTTATGGCCTGGCAAGGACTTGATCCAGAGCTGCCTGGCGCAGAAGGCCTGTCAAAAACGGTCACGAACGCTGCCGTCGAGGATCACCTTAAAGGCATCGCGCAGGTACGTGCTCAACTCGAAGAAAACCTTCGGACTGCTACCGCGCGCCAGTCGGCGAGCTACAACAAGCGCCACCGGGAGGAATACTTCACAGTGGATAAAGAGGTCTTACTTTCGACCAAAAATATTCAATCCTGGAGGCCTAGCAAGAAGCTAGACCAGAAATTCGAAGGCCCTTTCCGCATTAAAGACGTCGTTGGTAAGCAAGCTTACCAATTAGAACTTCCCAAGTCATACAGTCGTATCCACCCTGTCTTTCATGTCTCGCTGCTAAAGAAGTTCACTCAGCGCCCTGGCGCACCTATACCAGATCCCCAGCCCATCGTCGTGGACGACAAGGAAGAATAGGAGGTGGAGGAGGTCCTCGCGCACCAATTCCACTACCGAAAACTGCAATATCTCATCAAATGGAAAGACTGGCCCAGCTACAAAAACTCCTGGGAGCCAGCGGAGAACCTCGCCAATACAAAGGAGGCTGTGAATAATTACCACAAGCAAGTCAGACTCCCTGCGGTACAGCCACGGCGCTCTCCCCAACAGTCATGACCTTTTTGTCCCATGAGGTTTTTGGCTTGACCAACGGCGGAGCAACGGCATAACCCTTCCTCATTTTCCCACGCGGTTTTGAGGTTTAACAGGAACGTCCTTGCCTTTCTCTACGACTTACAAGGATGCGAGCGTATTAACAAGGAAAGAACTTCTCCCATTGCAAAAGACTAAGTACAGGAACAGGCCCGAAGGCCGACAGAGGCGCGCCAGCGCGCCGACCAAACCCCGCCTAAATCACCCCCCAGTCTTCCGTCTCCTCCAGGGTCAGGGGGTCCTTGGACGCCTGCTCTCTTAGTTCATTTAGAACCAAAAGAAGAAGATTGCATTGGTCGCAATCCAGGCGGCGGCCTTTCTCATCAGCCTTAGAGCGGCGCGCCTTCGCCGCCTCCAGACGCTGCCCCAGGCTAACAGAAGCCGTGACTCCCTCGAAGGTGGCGCCCAGGCCCCTGACCTCGTCGACCAGCGCCCGCGCCGCGAAAGGCACCCAAAGGCAAGCCTTCTTCCTGTCTCGGCAAGCCGAGCAGGTGCTCCCCCCCGAGCAGGCGGGCCCAGCAACCGGCACTCCCTGAGCGTCAAGCACCCAGATATCCTTGCTACAGTGGTAGCAAGGGTATGGCTGCCCCGGGTTAGCGACAGAGGACCGAAAGGGGCCCGGGGGATAAAGAACTTACGGCGCCAGAAGCTAACCCCGTCGAGGAGGAGGCACGGGGGCCAGGAAGAGGCGGCCCGGAGGCCAGAGGGGACGGCTCGACGGCCGGAGAAGAAGGGTCAAGGGGAGGCGCCGCAAGCGGCAGAGGGGAAGGAGTCGCCGCAAGCAGCAGAGAAGGGGAAGGCTTTGAATCGTCAGAATCGCCGACAGAGAGCCGCCAGAGGCCCGGGAGGAACACGTACGTTTTTTGCAGCGAGCCGCTGCTTCTTCGCATTCTGCAACGCCAGCGCCGCACCGGACAGGACTTTACGTTTCGCCATTCTGGAACGATCAGCAGGTGTCCGACAAGGGACTGACAGCAAAGCGAACGAGGATCGTCACGTACGGAGAAGAAAAACGGGTGGTGGTGAGGGTAATGATGATTGTACAGTCTACGAAGTCGATCGTTCAACTTTTATACCAAACGCCAGGCTACCGCCGCTAACCCGAAGGGGATTTCCCTTGTGTTGCAACTTCTTTATTGTGTTCGGTCTCTCTATTGTCATTCACCTATCTGCTATTTTTGTCGTCTTATTGTTGTTCTGCTTCAATAAGGCTCTGGTGTTGTTCCATTTTTGGCTTAGCGCGATCCGGGACGGATCGCCTTTAGAGAGGGGGATAGTTGTCACAGCGGGAGCCTCAGGCATCTCCGCGAGGGAACCGAGGCAGAACCGCTCGGTTCCCGAACCTG